>CAJHQP010000599.1:0-171701 GCA_905132765.1 Moricandia arvensis | reverse complement strand
ATACCATCCAAGAGATCCAAGCAAAAATCTTATCAGGGATATACCAGTTGTTGTGCTCCTAGTTCAAGAGACACACAGGGGAGACCATCACCTAAGTCATGAGGAGACTGGTGGTCCTAAGGCAGCAGAGTAGAGATCAAGGGTGAATCAGTTGGATTATGCGCAGGTGTTGATACTGTTGTGTGCTCGTGGTTTTAAGTTAAGTGTTGCTCACATCCAAGATTGGTTCTTCACCTATTCTCACTGATCAAACTTGAGGAGAGTAATGGTGAGCAATCCTTAATGTCCAAGTCAACCATTGCCTCACCTCAGATTAGAAGGAGGATTCAAGTGTCAAAAGGCACTCCTCATTATTCTCATTTCACCAAATGCAAGGTACTTGTAGCAGAAGTTGGTGGTCCCTAAGTCCTTTCAAGATGGCCAGTAGCCAGAAGAGAAGAGGAGACACAACCGGCCTAAAGAAGAGTTCTGAGGTGTTGGTGTGTGCAAATGGTGGAGTTCACTCTTGAAACACAAGTTAGGCCATGATCCAGAGCCTAAGGACTCCGCCATAAGTTATTTGAAGTTCCTTAGGCTCACTGGCCAATCCTTAGGCTTTCAAGAACTCTACTCTTTTCCTTAGCTGGTTTTGTACCAAATGGGTTTTCTGGCTAAGGTTTTTAATGAGGGAGCTTCTTCAAGGTTCCAAGCTTGTCCAAGGATCTCCAATGGTTAAGCTTAAGGGGGAGTGTTGGAATGAAGAAGGAAGAAGCATCATATGAGTGTGATCAAGTCGTGTGTGCAAAGATTGTGAAAAAGATAATGATGTTCAAAGATTGTACAAAAAGATTATTTGCACAAGATATACACAAGAAAGATAATGAAGTGCAAAGTTTGGGTCAGCCTCAAATCACCCTATGATTAATGTGCAAAACAAAGATTGACGATAATCTTTGGTGCAGAGTTCGTGCAAAGGAATCAAGACCAATGTGCATAGTCCTGAAATCGTTATGTCGGCCAAGGAAGAAGAAGAAGATGTTGATTTCGAGAAGATAAGTTTGAATTCAAACAAGATCACATGTTTGCTTAAGCAAAGAGCTGTTGGGAGCTGTCTCTTTTTGGTCCAGACCCGCAAAGAACTTGGGATCTTCCTAATAGAGTTGTTTATTTAGACCATACTTTATTCATTGTTTATTGTCTTTGTTGTCTTGTTGTTCCTTTGGCTATATATTGGCCTCTTGTAAACACGAAATGAATCAAGCAAAGAGGAGTTGTCTTTCTTCACCATTCTCAGTTCCATTATTCTCTATAAGTGTCTTATACTCTTTGGTTACTAAATCTCTCAAGCAATACTCTCAACAAATCTCTTAATCTCTTTATTCTCCAAGAACATTCTCTTTGATTCTCACTTACTCTCTTCATACTCCTCCTCTTAGTTTCGACCACACTCTGTCTCTACACCACTCCCACACTCTAATTTGTATATTCTCACAATTTGCTCCTTTGTTGAGTTCCCTAAGGAGAATTGTGTTTTATGATCAGTTTGGATAAAAGCCATGTACCAAGGTCTTATGAGGAAAACATGGAAGCTGAAGAATGGAGGAACTCAGTGGGGGATGAAACAAATGCAATAATCAAGAATGAGACTTGATATGATAGTGAACTTCCTAAAGGGAAGAAAGCGATTTCATGAAGATGGATATTCACCATCAAATATTTGCCAAATGGGAAGATAGATAGAAAGAAGACTAGAATGGTGGCAAGAGGCTTTATTCAAACCTATGGAGAAGTCTGTGCTGACACATTTGCTCCAGTGGCGAATCTTCATACCATTCGGACTGTGTTGTCAATTTCAACCAATTTGGGATGGGACTTGTGGCAAATGGATGTGAAAAATGCTTTCTACACCAATGACCATGCATTGTGAGAACCAAGCAACCATTCACATAGCCACCAATTCAGTGTTTCATGAGAAGACCAAACACATTGAAGTCGACTGCCCCAAGGTGAGGCAAATGATTGGAATTGGAATCATCTTGCCATGTTATACTCAGAGTGAAGATCAGTTTCCAGATGTGTTTACCAAAGCTGCAAGACAAAAGACCATTGAATCCATTCATGTCAGATTGGGACTCATTGATCTCAATCCCAGCAGCTGATCCCCTTAGTCATTAGATCTTTACTCTTTTCTATCCCAATAGAGTTTTCCTTGGTGAGGTTTTTAATGAGGGAGGTCTTATGGCTTCCAAGCTTGACAGTTACCTATGGTCAAGATTGAAGGGTGAGTTGAATTGAAGATTTGAAATGATAAAAGAAGAGGTTTAGAAGTGGCTTACATGAAGAAAGGAAGAGAAGGGAAGCTTGTGCAGAAATTGCGTTCGGCCGATAGTACACACCAATCAAACAAGATAATTTTGGGTTTGACGTATAAACCCATTTTGAGGATGTGAAATAATAGGGCAATGTGTACGAACAAGCCTTTTTCCGTACAACATTGTTACTGCGATAAAAATAGTAAAAGGAAAGACTTACCATGAAGATGTCGAACACTCTACCTCCAAGAGATGCTTTGGCTTGTTACCATTTGGAGAAAAGGTTCGGCCTAAGACACCATTTATGGATAAGGATCAGTCCAAGCTCGCCAGAAAGTGCTAGATGTAAAGGGAAGAGCATCTGGTCAAGATACTCTTGGCATCAAGCATGCGAGTACCTGAGCCACCCATTTCAAACCGGACAGGCCTTCCCTATTGACTACATATGCTTGGTATACTTTTCCATTTCGAATAAGTCCTTGTATCTTCTTCTATATATTGTAACTCTCTCTCTCTATTGTATAAGATAGCACGATTCAGTCTCCCTTTTCTCTCTAAGTTCTTAGTGTTCATCATGATTCTCTCTCAAGTCTCTCACAAATCTCTTTCTACTCTCTCTATTCTCTCTAAGTTCTTAGTGTTCATCATGAACTTGTGAGCTGAGTGTATGCAGTTTCATGGCCTTAAGGAACCATTAATCTCTACAATACTTGATGTCCTTACCCCTGTGAGTTTTGGCTCTCTTCCTTATACCAGGAACTAATGGTGTTTGAATCACCTTAAGAGCCCTTACAAGGTAGTCTCTAATTGTATGATATCCCAATTTACACTTCCTGTAGACTTTGGGGCTTATAAGACCAAGTGGTATCATACAATGGCATCAACCTCCCATTGCATACTAAATCACACTACAGCTCTTGTAGTTTTGGGACTTACACGTCCAGTGTCGATACGAAATGGCATTAAACCTTGGTCTTGACACTTTGGTTTGGTTTGTCACTATGTCACTTCCTGTGTACCTAACATCAGCACAACTCAATGCTAGATTATATTATCCCATTGAGACCAAACCAATATCACATATCTGGTTTGATCACCAATGCCTCAACAATGCAATAATCTTAAAACTAACAAACCACAAGAACATATAAGCATTTTTAACTAGTACATATAAGCAAGCTGAAACAATGGACTTGCAACTAGGCTGGATTTTAAAATTCACCATATATGAATGCAACATATTCAATCCTAATGAACTTACCACTATATGATCCATTTGAAATAACCTAAACATAATGCAAGAAAACAACTAGACATGTTAATGAACAATAGTTTAATCAAGACCTACGATTCATGTAGCTTAGACAAACTTTTAAATCCTAATTGACATCTCTGATGGATTAACTATGTTATTAACAACAAAGCAACACTGGACCGGATTGAATCACTACCTAAATGCTTATGAATGCAAAACAGCTTATCAATACTCATGATGCAAGTAGCAGAGGCTTTCAACTAAATCATACAACACATTCGTGGCGATTAGAGCTATGGCAATACACAATACAATGCAATAAACAAGCCCGGAGATCCTGGGACACAACATCACTCAATGCATAACCAAGACACAAGCTCATATTCAGGGTTTAGGAGGTTTCCTTATGTTGCGGAAGCTTCACCAAAGTCTGGGTAACCTGGATCTGATAACATAAAAGGTTTTCAGAGCTCAAGCACTTGAGTGATGAAGAACATAAATGAAGATGCAGCGGCTGAGACTTGATGCAAATGGTAAAGAAGACTAATGAAGATGATAAAGATTCGTGAGAGACTGAGAGATTAAGAGACTAATAGAACCAGAGACTTGACTATAGAGAGTAACAGAGACTAAAGATTATTGAGAGGAGAAGAACTCTCAACTTATCTTTTACATTCGACATCACAAGAAATTAAATAGAGAGCTGAGGTTTACAAGGGTTTTCAAATAATCAAAGCAAGCATGTGGAGTCAAATAAAGGGGATCCTAGGTTTGAATCATGCGGACCAGAAGCTCTACACGTTTGACAGCCTAGAACAGCAAGGCGCGCCTAAGGGAAACCTTGGCTAGGAATGAGCCACCAATGCACACGAATCAGTCAATAGATCAGTCTAGGTTTATAGTCCAACTTGCATGGTTTGAATGGATAAGACTAGATCTTATCCTTAGGCAAGAGCATCTCGCCTGATCCTTCCTAGATACCATCCGAATACCTTCTTCTTCCATAAAGCTTCTCCATAACTTGGGACACATGGTTTCACCATGGGAGTGTACGAATTAGGGTTTGGTCCATAGACTTTTCACCCTAAGTTTGCACAAATCCAAAATATGCTGAAACGGTCGAGTATGGAAGTTTTGGGTCGACCTCCTCCGTACGGTCCGTAGAGTCCGTACTGTCGGCTTATTTTTGCACATCTTGACAATTTGCTCCCAAACTTCTCCAATTTCTACCTCCTTGATTTATGCTTTCTTGAACCTTGATCCATCTCAGAATAAGATTCTGGACACTCCTTAGTTCTTGTTCAGGCTTTTAAAGGGGTTTTGTCCAAGCTTTGCACAAAGACCTTTAGTGAGTCATTTTCACACTTAAGGTTAACACGGTGAGATTTTTCATAGCCCTATTGATATAGCCTATTTATTACCAGTTTTAGGGCATGTTCTAGGCTCTATTTAGGGGTTATAATGTGTTTCTAGGATATGTTTTAGAGTATTTACAGATCCAGGGACGTTTTGGAGATAAATGGAGATACTTGGAGCTTTTGGAGCGTTTAGAAGAGAAGAATCTGCAGCTGACTATTTGAGGAGTCGAAGTACAAGCTTGTCGTCAATCGACGACAAAACCTTGGAATCGACCGATGATGAAAGACTAAGGTTGATCGATGTTGCACTCTTGCCATCGATGAACGCCCAACTTGCAGAAAACCGACTAAAAACCCCAAGTTCAGAAGACAAAAGACAAAAATGACATGGACAAGTTTTGACCTAGATTTAGGTTTTATATTTATGATCATCTATTCATAGCAGGCAGAGTGTGCAAGTGAAAGTGAAAGTACAAGCTTAGGAAAGGCTTGAAACACACTCACAAAGTTCTATAGTTTTTGGTTTTTAGTGGAGAAGATTCATAACTCTTTTCGGAGATTTGTATTGGAACCCAAGTATTTATCTATGCATTATATTAAGACTATTATTCTTTCTTTGATTGTGTCTGAGTAATCGTCAACTAGATTTAGGGTTGAATGATAGCAATCATGGATTAGCCAAAAAATAGGATTGCTAGTTAAGTTAATATCAATCAGTTGAGTTGTGCTTAATTCTTGCATTCTAAAGTAGCTATCTAGGATCTCGAAAGTAGGACATGGACGACTATGAGAATATAGGTTGTTAGGCGCATGCGAGAGCTGATCTAATAAGTCTGGTGGACATATCAAATCTCGTTCACACTTTCTTCTGATTTAACCGTCGATCGACATCAGGCCTTAGTCGTCGATCGATGGTCTTTCCTTTTGCTTGCATACGAGATTTGGGGTTAAAAGGGTCAGACTAGTTAATATTTGAGCCCTAATATATTTACATTTATGTGCTTCTTATCCACTATAATCCACTAAGTTTGAAACCCTAGATCGAGCATATTTACATTTTCTTAAAGTTAGTTTATTATAATATTTCCATATTTGCATTATTAGCATATTTCCATATTGCATATCTACTTCTTGATAAGTAATATTTTCTTAACTGATTGTTTGCCCACCAATATATATTGACCTACCTAATTTGTAGATATAAGAAATCTATTGTGTGTCATTGATCTCTGTTGATTAGATCCCTAAGCACTACACCTGATCTCTTTTGACAAAGTAGTATTTGTGTGTTAAAGACTATAGTTAATTTGATAGTGATTTGTTTAGGATATTTATACCCTGCTAGAAAAACTAAAACACGCATGTCAAATTTGGTGATGTTGCCGGGGAGCACTGATCGCCATTAGTTTTAATTTCTAGGATTTTTTCTAGGTTTGTTACTACATTCAAGTTACTAAATTTTTCTTTTCCTTGTTTTTCAAGTGCATGCAAACACACACCATGAGCAATAAAGGATAAGCACTACTATTCTCTGACCCCAATAGAATCGAACGTACGATCCGCGAATAAAGATGACAAGCGTTGATCGACAGCAACAACTCCACGTCAACCGAGACTTCTTCACGGACAGCATCAACCGGCATAAGAACTCAAGCATCGACCTATACCAGAAGCAGACGAGTTCAAATGGTAGCGACTTTAATACTGACTAGGGATGAGAACGAGAATATCCTGCCCAGTCAACATCACAATATCCAGTGATCTTAGTGCTTCCATTGCATTCACTCCAAACACTTTGACCTGGAGTTTTTCTCAAGTATCTAAAGATCCTCTCCACCATGTTCCAGTGATGAACCTTAGGAGATTTCATGTTCTGGCTGACTTGGTTCACATCAAAACAAATTTCCGGCCTTGTCATAATTAAGTAAATAAGTTTACCGATTTAAGTTTACCAATTTAAGGAGCTATATGGCAAGTCCACTGCAAGAAACTAAAGAATAGGCCAACCGGGTCTAAGCAGTGTCAAAAGTCTGTTCAGAGCAGTCCTGGCTGTGTGAAGAAGAAGTCTATTCCATCAATGCGGCTTCTATGGTGAGGTAGTTGAGGAAGCACCTAAGGTATCTACAAGCAATCCATCAAGGGGGAAAATTCCGAAGAGATGTTGCAGTGGTCTAATGTTTCGGATTAAGAAGCTGTCCATCCAAGTTTTTCCATGCAGTAATCCGATAGTGATTGGTGGTTATTCAAGAATAGGAGTCAAACGGTATAGGAAGTGTGGTTAAGGATGAAGAAGCAATCTCCAAGGCGTTTTCTAGTGTTGAGGTGATTGGAGAGCGGCTGAAGCATCATAATTTGGTTCCAGAAACAAGGTGGCGATTCATGAATAAGAAGCAACCAAGACTCAGCAAGTGTTTGGTACTCAATGAAGAAGGATTTGGTATGTCCGAGCACTTCAACCTAACAAGACGTTAGGTGAAAGGGGGAGAGACCAAGATCGGTTCAAGATGAGTACAAGAAGTGTTGGTGATGTGCAAGAGAAGTGAAAAACTACTTTGCATCACAAGGAGGCTGTGATCCTGGGTCTTTGTGTCCATCACACTGATACTAAGACATAAAGACCCATTGGCCAATCCCTAGGCCTTGAAGAACCTACTTTTTTCGCTCATCGAGGTTTTATTCCAAAAATAGTTTTCATTGGTGAGGTTTTAAATGAGAGGATTCGCCAAGGTACGAAGCTTGAATAAGGATCACCTATAGTCAAGCTTGAGGGGGAGTGTAAACTTTAAGAAAGAAAGGGAATCAAAGGATGAATTTGGGTGAGGTTTGGTCTTGTGCAAATTTAGGGAAAGATATCCGGAGATTGTCTTAGAAGGCTTCATGAGTGTTTAAAGGTTTCAAGAGTGTCCTGAAGCTGGTGCAAAGTTAGGGACAAGTCCAGGAGGGACTTAGGGAACCATTTGCGATCAAATGTTAGAGTGTGCAAAAGTAGGGCAAACCGTAAGGATTCTGTACGGACCTGTACGGGCTGTACTGATCCGTATGGACCATGGTCGACCCAGAATATTGAAACTCGACAATTGAGGTATTTTGAGCTTTGTGCAAAAATAGGGCGAAAGTGTACGGCCCATAACCTGTCTGTACACTCCCTGGTGGTCCGTGCAAATCTTGGAACTTAACCAAATGGTCTGATCATGTGGAATCAAAATGGCATCAAGAAGACTCTATGTGCAAGAAGAGGATAAGGGAGGCGTGTGTGACATTCTGGATACGGCTGTCTCTTGCTGGAAAGGAAGAGCAAAAGCGACTATGTACCTGGCCAGAGATCTAGCCTGGTTCAGAGGAGATTATCTGCGACCAATCATGTGCCAGCCTTCCTTTGACCAGATTCAAACTCACTCAACATTCGCCATCCATCATCAAGCAAGCTGTCTCTCCTTTCCAGCTAGTACAAGATCCATCCAAGAACCGATCCTGATCGTCCATCTTCAAGGATTAACTGTTGAACTGAATAAGAAATGAGGATACAAACTCTTAATGACGAAGATAAAGGTTGACGAAGGTTGAGGAAATCAGAAGGAGTGAATTTGGAGGTATCCGTACAATGTCCGTACGCATATCAGTACGCATATCCGTACGACTAAAGCGTCCATCACGTGGAAGAAGAAACCCATGGAGCGCTTAACTACGCTATTATCTCCGGGTCGGAGCAAGGCCGAACGACGGGTAACATGTGGACCCAAAATCCGAATTACAACGAAAAGGTCTTCTGCGACTTTCACCAGGCTCGTAGACACTCGACCATTAACTGCAAAGTTCTCGGTGCAAGGTTGGCCGCGAAGCTGCT
This sequence comes from Moricandia arvensis, assembly GCA_905132765.1. NCBI lineage: Eukaryota > Viridiplantae > Streptophyta > Magnoliopsida > Brassicales > Brassicaceae > Moricandia > Moricandia arvensis. The sequence goes on along the minus strand of CAJHQP010000599.1, from coordinate 162,953 downwards.
CGCTGGAGAATTCTCCAGGTGCGTCAGCATGAAAGATCTCATCCACGAATTAGACTGTCCCCCAAAAAATGACAAGGCTCCTCAAACAGAGAACTCTTCCCAAGGGAACCAATGGGAAGAAAATAAAAGCGCGGAAGAAGACATGACGAGAAGGGCAACAACAATAATCGTCGCAGGGTAAACATGATCATCGACGGGTAGCAATATGCAGAGATACCATCTTGGCCATCAAAACATATCAGTGCAAGGCTGAGAGAACCGCAAATTCGCTGATCCGGTCCACGCCCAGTGACACCCCGAAAGGAGCAATCACTTTTGATGAAAAAGAGGCCGGCAGGATAGATCAGCCACATTGCGATCCACTCGTGATCAATCTCGTAATAAGAGATCTCGAGGTTGCTAGGACTCTCATCGACAAGGGAAGCACGATTAACGTCATCTTTCTCGATACTCTCAAAAGAATGAATATCGAGGTAGGCGAAGTCGTACCATCGCCAAAACCGCTGACCGACTTCACTTGCACGACGTCAATGACCGTCAGATCAATCAAACTGCATGTTGCGGCAAAAGAAATTACCAAGATCGTCGATTTCATGGTCGGGCCATTTACAATGTCATCATGGGAACTGGAACTCCTTGGCTAAAGGCCATGAAGGAAGTCCCATCGATTTATCACTTAGGAATTAAATTCCCAACTCATAACGGGACTGCTGTCATTTAGGGCTGCAAGAAACAGTCGAGACGTTGCTTCCTAGCCGAACCTATCCCACTTTCTGTTCCAGTGATTCAAGATTAGATTTTTCAAACATATGGCAATATCTCATGATTCTAATTAAACCAGGAGGAACCAAGATGTTAGAAACATGATATGGAACAATTAATTAGTGAAAAATCACCAGGAAGTTGAATAAATCTCATAGGAGTTAAGAAGAAGAAGCTATCCCACTTTATATACCAATGATTCAAGATTAGCATGTTCGAACATATGGCAATATCTTCCTGATTTTAATCAAACCCAAAGGAACCAAGATGTAAGAAGCATAATTTGGAACCATTAATCAGTGGAAAGTGACCATGAAGTTGAATAAATCTCATAGGAGTTATGAGAAAGAACCTATCCCACTTTCTATTCCAATGATTCAAGATTAGCATGTTCGGACATATGACAATATCTTCATGATTCTAATCAAACTAGGAGGAACCAAGATGTAAGAATATTGATTTTGAACCATAAATCAGTGGAAGTTACCAGGAAGTTGAATAAATCTCATAGGAGTTATGAGGAACAAGCTATCCCACTTTCTATTCCAATGATTCAAGATTTGCCTGTTCGGACATATGGCAATATCTTCATGATTTTAATCAAACCAAGAGGAACCATGATGTAAGAAGAATTATTTGGAACCATTAATCAGTGGAAAGTGACCAGGAAGTTGAATAAATCTCATAGGAGTTATGAGGAAGAAGCTATCCCACTTTATATTCCAGTGATTCCAGATTAGCCTGTTCGAACATATGGCAATATCTTCATGATTCTAATCAAACCAGGAGGAACCAAGATGTAAGAAACATGATTTGGAACCATTAATCAGTTGAAAGTTACCAGAAAGTTGAATAAATCTCATAGGAGATATGAGGAAGAAGCTATCCCACTTTTTATTCCAATGATTCAAGATTAGTCTGTTCGGACATATGGCAATATCTTCTTGTTGTCACAAACACTTTGGTTGACGAAGACCAAACGTGTAAAACCCGATCATGGATTTCTCAATCCAATCAGACCGCAGTCTTAACCTATTACTTTCTATGTTTATTTCCGGTTTTAAGGCCAAATATTTGCTAAGTATTTTCCAGGGTTCTGAGGTTCACCAATCAGATGTATAAACAAAATCAGATAAGGGGCAAACTGACTGTATAAATATAAATGTGAGTATTACAAATCATCCATTAGTTTCTACTAAACAAGTTTCACACTAGGTTATCATATGTTCACAAAATGCACAATAGGTTATCAATACTCATATCTACTAGGTATGACCCATTCACCACATATCTTTCCATGGCTGGACTCCTCATAGTTCCTTTACTTTACCACGGTCCAAGTCTGTTCCTGAAACCATAAAAATCACATGACATGAATATACAACCGATATCCTAGCAACAAATCTGAATAAACATGGTTCGGTTCCTAGAAAGGATCTCTGGTTCAAAAATGACATCTTTCAAACATGTTTCAAAAATTAATTAAAATATGCCAATAATTATTATAAATCACCAAGGTCAGATTCCCATACTTTGAATCACCCAAATCCATTTGGATCATATGGGAACCGACCATGGACAGTCCGGACAAGGGCCAAGGACTATCTTCCTGAACCGGCCAAACCCTTAGTTCAGTGCCACCATTTCTGATACTTTAGAATCCATCAGAATATAGAATAAAAGAGATGAAATAGTAAAGAAAAGAGGGATGGATGCAACCAACATCAACCGCCCCATAGACACAACCGGAGCAACCGTTGTTCATGGGCGATGATTTGCGGCTAGCCCCATAGACACAACCGGAGCAACCGTTGTTCATGGGCGATGATTTGCGGCTAGCCCCACTGACCTTTGGAGTCCGTTCCTCTGGAGCCGCTTCCTTCTCCTTCTTCTTGTCCTTATCTTTCTGTCTCAAATCCCTCATCACGAGTCTTGCTTCCCACGATCAGATACACGTCTGGAAGTAAAGCACCAGCACCACATGATTTCTCCAAGAACTTGGTCTTTCTTTCTCTCCTTGTTCTCTCATGATTTTAGCAGTGTTTTCCCAAGGAAATATGATATCATTTTCGATGTCAGGGACTCTCTATTTATAGAGAACGGCCACTCCAACTCAGCTTTGGCAAACAGGCACGACCGGTTGAGAGAAACGGCACCACTGCCCCTTTTGCACATTTTCGCATGGACATGGTCCAACTACTCTTTTTGGACGTGTGGGCTATGAAACAACAGGCCCAATGAATCAGTCTGAGTCCCTCGCCCAATTGACAAGACCCACCAGGCCAACTCCCATCGGACCTCCAACCGACCCAGCAGCAGTCCCACCTTGGCCCAGCCGGCCAAGACACCAACTCTCCATCCAGCTAAGCTGAGCTGATTGGTAGCTGGTCCAGCTGAGTGAGCTAGTCCACCAGCTCCTGGGAGCTGACCCATACTGACAAAGCTACCTCCGAGCTTCCCCCAGCTGGTTGAGCTCCTTCCTAGCTGAACCGAACTGGTTGGACTTCTCCGCGGCCTCGTCCATCTTCCAACACACTAGTCCAGCTCCTTAACACTTGTTTTGGTTAAGTTCCAGCTATCTGATCCCCTTAACCATGTCTTTGGACCATGATACACTTGTCCTTTGTTCATATGACCTGATTGGTGCGTCCCCCACCCCACCATTGCCCGTCCCGGCGACCCTATCTAGGATCAGGGACATGACGAGACTCCCCCATCAGAAATGGGTTCGTCCTTGTATCCACATCAAGTGTTTCACCAGAACTATACTGATCATACATCTCAGGACATTGAGCCTTCATTCTCGCTTCTGTTTCCCACATGATGACATCCTTGCCATTATACTCCCACGCGACCTTGATCATGGGGACTGTCTTCTTTCTGGTTGCCTTATCTGCTCGATCTATGATTCAAATCGGCCTTGTCTCTAAGGTTAGATTCTTACCTAGATTCACAGGAATTTCCAGCAATACAATGTCTCGATCTGTCAAACATTTCCTGAGTTGGGATACATGGAACACATTGTGAAATTCCTCCATTTCAGATGGCAAATTCAACTTGTATGCCACTGCTCCCACACTTTCAATGATCCTAAAAAGACCCAAGTACCTAGGATCCAGTTTCCTTCTTCCAGAAACTCTGGTTCTCCCCTTGAAGGTTATCATCTTGAGGTAGACCAAATCATTAACCTCAAACTCAAGATGTTTTCTTCTCTTGTCAGCATAGCTATTTTGGCGATTCTGCGCCTCTTTCATCTGTCCTTTACGAACATTATTTTCTCTGTGGTCTCTTCCACAATTTCAGGACCCAACATGCTACGTTTCCCCACTTGGTCCAGCATAGAGGTGTCCTGCAAGGTCTCCTATACAAGCCTCATATGGTGGCATTCCAATCCTTGTATAGAAATTGTTGTTATAAGCAATCTCCACCAAAGGTAAGTGTCTTTCCCAGGAATCGCCCCAGTCCAGAACACAAGCCCTTAACATGTCTTCCAACTTCTGGATCGTTCTCTCGGACTGCCCATCCTTACATGGGTGATAGGCTGTGCTCATGTTTATGCTTGTTCCCAAGGCTTTTTGTAAAGCCTTCCAAAAGTAAGAGGTAATCCTTGGGTCTCTATCCGAGATAACGCTAGCTGGTATACACCATATAAACGCACTATATCATCCAAGTACGCCTGGACTATCTGATCAACACCATCACCCTTCTTTATGGCCAGGAAATGGGCTTATTTGAACAAGCGATCGACCACACTGCATCCTTGCGGTTCCTAGTTCTAGGAAACCTGGTCAAAAAATCCATAGTAATGTCTTCCCACTTCCACTAAGGTATGGGAAGGTTATGTAACAACCTACTAGGCACTTGATGTTCAGCTTTCACGAGTTGGCACGTTGGGCACTTTGCCACCCACTCAGCCACATTAGTCTTCATTGGAACCCAGTGATAGTATCTCTTCGAATCTCTATACATCTTGTTCAACCCCGGGTGAACGGAAAATTTAGACTTACGAGCCTGCCTCATAATCTCTTCTTATTGCTATGAACACTAATCCTCCCATCGACAAAGATGGTACCATTGCTTGTCGTCTGGTACTCGGTTTTGTTATTCAATGCAACCTTTTGTAGGTTCTCAACCAACTTTTGTGCTTGTTGGATCCTGGTAAGCAAATCGGCATGGTTTACGGCTTCCAACCCCAAAGGGTCATCTGCACCGACCAATGTGTTGAGACGCAGTGACCAGACCATTCCTTCCAGTTTGTCTTCTTCCTTCTCGGCTGATACTTCAGCCCTTCTGCGGCTCAGGGCATCCACCACCATGTTTGCCTTGCCCAGATGGAAAGCTATGTCCAGAACATAATCTGCTACAAACTCCATCCACTTCCTTTGCCTTAAGTTCAACTCAGGCTAAGTAAAAATATACTCAAGACTCTTGTGGTATGTCAGTATTTGTACCTTGGCTCCATAAAGATATTAACGCCAAATCTTCAGGGGCGAATACCACCGCTGCCATCTTCAGGTCATGCGTTGGGTAGTTCCCTTCGTGCTTCCTCAATTGTCTAGAGGCATAAGCTATGACCTTCCCATGTTGTGTGAGCACACAACCTAATCCAGTTATCGAGGCGTCTGTGTACATCACATACGGTTGATCAGCCTCATGCAACACCAAAACATGTGCCTGTGTAAGCATGTCTTTAAGTGCGGAAAAAAATTTCTCACACTCCTCCGACCATGCAAATTTGACATCCTTTCCGGTTTGTTTTGTCATGGGTTGAGCCAAACCTGCGAACCCCTTGAAAAACTTCCGGTATTAGCCGGGTAACCCCAAGAAGCTTCTGACCTTCATAGAATTCTTTGGTTGTGATCATTCATGTATAGCCTTGATCTTCTCTGGATCCAACCCAATGCTCTTCTGCCAGAAACTACACTTGCTTAACTTGGCAAAGAGCTTCTGTTCCCTCAACAGTTCCTCTCATGAACTTCCTTGCTTCTGGAATAAACTTCCTTACTGTTCGTTCCAGAAGATAGCTTCTTCTTCTTCGGTCATAGGATTGTAGAAATAGGACTCATCCTGAGTCGCTCAGCTCCTCGTGTGGCGTGGGTGTATGTCTGCATCTTCGTCGGTAGGTTCGGACTGGCTGCTAGACTCCATGTCGACGCGTTTGATTTCTCTTCCTTCCTTATCTTCCTCAATAAGAAGATCTCCCGGGTTCTTTCATGTTGGCGCGGGGGTCACTTTGTCGGGATTTTTTTCCAGACGGTTTACCCTGCACGTTTCTGGACCGGTCTAAAGGGGTCGCAAAATCGAGTCTTCTTCCGCGGGTTGGGGTTGTTCCACACCGAAATATGGCCCTTTTCCTTGCTGTTAGAGTTTCAACCTGTTAAGCGAGAGAGTTCATGAACTTATTTTGTTCTGCCGACTTCTTTTTGAAAGTCTAGAACATATCACCTCCTCAAACGCTGTGGTGTTTGCGTCGGTGTTAACCGCAGTGACGTTCTTCGCTGGAGTATTTTCAATGTTTTCGTTGACGACATTGTCGTCATGAAGTTGTTGGTTTTTGAAATCGTGAGATGATATGTTTTGATCGAGCGTTGGTGGCTGAGTTAAAATTATCCATACCCCCCCCCCTCTCCTTCTAGCGCCAAACTATAGGAACCAAAATTTGCATTGTCGATTTCTGTTGATTTAGGAAGGCAAGGTAAACCTAGCTTTCCCAGAGGTCTCGGATTTCTGCTAGGCCAAAAATGTTAAGCGACCAAACAGTGACTACAAACGACAATGAATTAATAAAAAGAAAAGAGAGCAAAGTAGGTGTTATTCCGAATTTGTGGTTTGAGCGTTACAACAGGTAAAGCCTTGGTGGAAAGTGTCGTCAGCGAGTTCTTATTTCTAACCTTGTAAGAGTTGAATAACCTAGTTGAGTCGCAGCTCGATAACAGTAAAACGAAAATACGCCTTATTGCCATAAATGTTATGATTGTTCTCAGTAACATTTTTTGTGTCCCCTCTGCATCTTCAACCTCGAAGCTCTTATATACTCCTCCTAGAGGCGGTTTTCTCTCTCCCCTTCTGCCCTCGGTTGAGTTTATCGCATCGCGGAAATCTTCCTTTTTCCTTCGATCTTCGTGATTATCTTTGGAAACTTAACATTTATCTTCCAAACTTAACATTTATCTCTTCCTGCAAAATAAAAGATAGACCGTCATAAAGATTGGGCTCGATTTCGGGTAAAACCGCGAGTGGGCTTTTAGCCAAGTTTTTGACCTTCTCAGGCCGTTTTTCGACTTAAGCGTTTTTATGTTTTTTCGAAAGAGTACTTCTGAACTACGTCGATCCCAAAGAGAGTTTGAATCTTTCGTATATTGAGGCAACTTAAGGTTTTTAGTCAACAATTGTCGTTTTACACGATCAATTCGAACTTTATACGAGGAAACGAGTTCTTACGATAAAGTTTCAACGTCAATCTTGATCGAGACAAAACAAAGATGAGTTTGATCTGATTTTGAAGGAGGGAGTTAATAGGACGGGATAAAATGGATTGATTGATCCAACTCGCCAAACGGGCGATTTGGATTGCTTGTGTGACCCAACTTGCCCGATCGCTGAGTTGGATTGATCCAACTCTCCGAACGGGCGAGTTGGACGACTTGCTTGGCCAATTTTTCCATTCGGTGAGTTGGCAATCGAGCCTTATAGTCGTTTTGTTATTTTGACCCTCGGGGATCTGTTTATCCGAGGTCTAGATTAGATTTTCTCGAATACTTACCGCGCGGACACTTTTGAGAGTTCACACAAAACTTGACTTTGATTTTCCCGTTCTCATTCTTCAAGATATTATCTCTCTTTTTCAAAGAATACATCTCTTGGGAAGTTTTTGACGTTAATTCCGTCGTAACCGATTTTGTCCCAAAGACCTTATATATCGACGGATCCAACGAGCTTTGAAGGATAGCCATCACCAGATTGACTTCTTTGATTTACTTCACTTCATCACACACAACAATCTCCTTGTCGCATTCATCTGTAATGAGCTTTGGAGCTTCATCCTCGAGGATGTGACTCCATAAACCCTTACTTCCCACAGCGGTCTTCACCACATGAGACCATAGAAGTTATTTTTTAACCTTTGAGAGTAACCAGAATGACAATTGTCTTGGTGTTCTCAATCTTGAGCTTCTCGGATCAAAGTAGTGTTCTTGAGGACTCGAAATCAAAACACAGATTCAAGTGAAACTGGTTCTGTTACCATGAAATAATGAATAGAATCTGAGTGTAGACGGTAAGACTAGAGAGTTTAGAGAGACTTAGGGAGAAATAAGAATATTCGACGCGAATTAGACTAAGAAACCATTGAGACTTTTAAGAGAGAGACTAGAGTGAGAGACTAGAGAGATACTGAATATTTTGTTGTTATTCCTGATGAACAAGGTGTTACAATATATAGAATGAAGATTAGAATAAGTTTAAACGTAAACAAAGACAAAACGAGTGTAGTCAAGCTCGGGTGAAGCATCTATTTGAAATGCTTGGAAGAGAGGCTTCACACGCTTGATGCCAAAGGCATCTTGACCATATGCTCTTCCTTTCCAGCCATGAGCCAGCCTGTCAGGACGCGCTCCCCTTACGCTCCCCTTATCCATTCGGCCAAGCCATATTCGTGTGGTAACAAGTAAAAGTAACTTCTGGTCGAGTTACATTTACTCGGGTAACTTTCGACCGTGGTCGATTTGGGTCGTCCAGACTGTACAGCCTGTACGGCCTTTGTACGGACGACCCAAAATCAATTCCTTTCCACTTCTTCATTCTTCCTCGATCATTTAAACACCTCTATTCAACACCCAAAATCCTCTGAAGTCTTCCTTGAAAGTAAACCCTTCTTAAACCTCAACATAAGTTTATGGACCCTCCTTAAAACTTGATCAGTCCTCTAATGGGGTTTTCCCAAGCTTTGCACTTAGACCTTTAGTGAGTCATTTTCTCACTTCAGGTAACACTCTCCCTCAAGCTTGACTATAGTGATCCTAAGTCAAGGTTGGAACCCTGATGTGTATCCTCATTAAGAACCTTACCAAAGAAAACCCTCATTAGAGATAAAACAATTGAGATGAAGAACCAAAGAGAAGAAGATGCACTGAAAAGAGACGACAAAGAGAGTATGCTGCGGTTACTTGAGAGAGAAGACATTCCGTACAGTCTTGGATCACAAGTAATCAACCCTGCCCTAACTTTCCTTGAGAGGCAAGAAACTGATGTGAACTCGTCCAGAATACCTTCAAAAACTGTTGAGACCGTTTGGAGTGATTTTGGCTGGATGCAAATTCAAATATGGAAGAAAGTCACATGTTAAGCTTAAAAAGAGAGTTGTTGATGTCATGTCACTTTCACTGGATCAGAGAGCCTTATTATTTTGTTTTTCCTTTGTTTATTCTTTATGTCATTGTCTTATTGCTCTATATAATCTGTATGCAACCTCATAAGTCGAGTTAAGGAGTGGAATCTCCCATATCTGATTACTCTCTCTCTCTCTCTCTCTCTCTTTGTCCAGAAACTTGTTCTTGTGTTCTTGAGTTCATATCCTCTGTTCTTCACACAAACAGTTCGAAGCTCCATTATTCTCATCCACAGCTCTTCTACATTCTCAATTCTAACATGGTATTAGAGCTCTAAGCTCTTGAGACCCTCTGTTCTTAGTTAACTTCCGCAAATTCATACTTTGTTTTCTCACTCTGTTGGCCTTAAACCCTCACTTTATCTTCTTCCATTTCCATTAATTCTTGTTTTTATTTGACTTCTTAAACTCTCTCAGAGTTCAAAATATTATTCCCCAAAATCTGCCTTCATAACCATTCTGGTTCCTTAATGTTTGTCCACTGGATAAAAGAAAACCACCCATGAAAATGGAGTCAAGAATTCTATTCCGGTAACCCTTGAGGGTTTCAATTATTTATTGTGGTCAAGAGTTTCCAGAGTTATGTTAGGGAGTCATGGACTTTGGGACTGTCATATCATAAAGTCTGAATCTTCAAAGAAGATGGCTCAAGAGGAGAAACAAGCTCATGGCTTGAAGAATCAAGACAAGTGGGTTCAAGAAGACCAGCTACACTTGAGATCATTAATAACTCTTTATCATAATCAATCTTGGAGGCTTACTCAAACTATGAAACCGCCAAGGAATTGTGGAAGAGTCTTAAAACTGTCTATGGAAACTTCTCCAACCTTAGTCGGGTGTTTGGAGTCAAAAAGATTATCAACAACTTGAGCCAGGAAGAAGTAGAGTTTAATCAATACTTTGGAAAATTTAGAAGCTTGTGGGCAGATCTAGATACACTGAGTCCCTTCTTTGTTGATCCAGATGTCATGACGGGGGATATGAACAAGACAAGGTCTTCAGTCTTTTCCTAAATATACGTACATCCTACAACCAGCTGATCAAGTATGTTCTGCGGGAATAGAAACTTCCTAACCTTAATGGCGTGTGTGCTCTACTTTAGAGGGAAAAACATCACACAATGTCTTTACAAGGGAAATCAAGCCATCTCTTAAAGATATGCACAGCAAGAATGGAAGGATGGTGTTGTTGCCTGGATCAAAGAAAACTAAGAAAATACATGTCAAGAAGAACATCAAAAAATCTATTTTGATTTCAGGTATGGTGGAATAAAACTCAAAGATAAAGTGGATGATCAACCAGGTCTTAAAGGTGAATCTATGCATTCAGCACTCATCAGTGACTCTAATGGATGAGAAAATTGGAGCAAGGCTGTGATCAATGATGGTCCCATCAGAATGAGTGATATTGAACCACTGATCAAAGCAGCCAAAGCCAGTATCTCCTCAAATAAGTCTGCTACACATTCCCTTATCTCTAAGCCAATCATAATAGATTCAGGATCTAGTCATCATATGATTAGTGATAGGAATCACATTAGTGATATTAGGCCTGCATTAGGGAATGTTACAATAGGAAATGGAGATAAGGTGAAGATAGAAGGAATAGGGAATCTTAAGTTGTTTGATACGGAATCCACGACCTTATATAAGCCTGTTTTTGCTTCTAACTTACTCTTAGTGAAAAAGGCCACTACTGACCTGAAATGTCAGGTGGTTTTTAGGACTAGTGATGTTGAGTGTCAGGACCTTAAGACAGGTAAGGTGATTAGAGAAGGCAACAGCAAAGATGGTTTATACCATCTCCAAAAAACTAAGCTTTCTTACTCTTCTTCTTCTTCTACTCCTTTATGCATGACGAGTACTAATCTATGTGATAGCACTACTTTGCATGCTAGATTAGGTCACCCATACTCACGTGCATTATAACTTATGATGCCAAATATGTTATTTAGTCATCTGGAATGTGAAGCATGCATCTTATGAAAGCATTGCAAATATGTGTTTCCAACATCAATAACAATCTATGAAAAATGTTTTGACTTCATTCATTCTGATGTTCGGACCTCTCAATGTGTGTCTAGGGATAACCTCAAGTATTTTGTCATCTTTATAGATGAAAAAATCAAAATACATTTGGATTATATTGCTTCCATCTAAGGATCGTGTGTTAGATACATTTATGAACTTCCAGTCTTATGTTACTAACCACTTTAAGGCTAATGTAAAGGTACTAAGATCAAACAATGGAGGAGAGTGTACAAGTCATTCTTTCAAGAATCATTAGCCAAAACATGGAATATTTCACCAAACAAGCTGCCCCTATACTCCTCAGTAAAAAGGGAGTGGCTGAAAGAAAGAAAGAACAAGCATCTGATGGATGTTGCCAGATCAATGATGTTTCATGCAAATGTTCCTAAGAGATTCTAGAGTGATGATGTGCTGACAACATCCTATCTAATCAACATGATTCCTACCAATATGTTGAAGGATATATCTCCTTATAAAGTATTGAACCAAACCAGACCTCTATTCATCACCTCAGAGTGTTTGGATGTGCCTGCTTTATGCAATATCAGGGGATCAAAGGAAAGAAGCTAGAAGCAAAGAGCATTAAGTGTATTTTCATAAGCTATTCTCCAACACATAAATGATACAAGTTCTACAATCCTGAAACAAGAAAAGTATTTGTATCTAGAGATGTAAAGTTTATGGAAAGAAAGGGGTTATATGCTGAGAAGAATTGGGATGAGCTCAAGGATCTATCTCAAGCATCAGATAAGGCCAATCACCTGAGAATTATCTTAGAGAATGTTGGAATAAGTTTTTCAAAGGAAAAGGAGGTGACCAGAAAAGTTTCTCCGACTCAAGAGACTGTACAAGAGGCTGATGAAGTCACTCATCCTGATCCTAAAGCGGGCAATAAACAAGAACCAGAACCACAACAAGGTTCAGATGCTCATGATCAGGAGAGTGCACAACATTAGAAGACTGCCCAATTCATGAGGAATAAGAGCAGCAAGAGGAACAAGCCCAGGTTCAACCTTTGAGAAGGAGCACAAACATAAGGAAAATCCTTCTAACTAGGTGAACACAAGAGTCTACTTCAACAGTCAAGCAGCCGTTCATCCCACTTCAGTAGTATGCTCCTTTGCGCAACTCCCAACTGAGCATCAAGCCTTCATTGTAGATTTGTATGAAGCATATGTACCAAGACCATATGCAGAATCAATGGAGCTTGAGGTGTGGAAAAAAATCAGTTGGAGATGAGATAAATGCCATGATCAACAATGAAACTTGGTATGAGAGCAAACTTGGTATGAGAGCATGGTACCAAAAGTTGGGTACTACACTGAATGGAAGAGGCTTCAGGAAATCAAAAGCTGATCACACCTTATTTACACTCTATGGTCCAAGAGGAATTGTAGTCATCTCGATCTATGTGGATGATATAATCATCACTGGCTGTGACAAAGAAGGCATCAAAGAAACCAATGTATTTCTAAAGTCTGTCTTTGATATTAAAAATTTAGGTGAACTCGAGTACATCATTTGGATTAAAGTATGCCGCTCTAAAGAGGGCTCTTCCTGTCTCAAATGAAGGAAACACTTGATCTTTTAAATGAGTCAGGAAACCTTGGAGGAAGAACAACCAAAACACCACTGGAAGAAGGCTGCAAAGTACTTAGAGAGGGGGAGTTTGAGGAAAAAGCTTATGGTAATGTGAAGCAGTATAGGATAATGGCTGGGAAACTCATTTTTCTAACAATTACAAGGCTAGATATCTGCTTTGCAGTGAACCAAGTCAGTCAACACATGCAGGCGCCTAAAGTTCATCATTGGAACATGGTGGAAAGAATCATGAGATATCTGAGAGAAGCTCTTGGTGAGGGTCTATGGATGGTTGCAATGGAAGCACAAATATTGTAGGCCATTGTGATGCTGATTGGGCAGGAGAGAGTTGATAGGAGATCAACTACTGGTTATTGCACCTTCAATGGAGGCAACTTGGTAACTTGGAAGAGCAATAAGCAGAAGGTTGTGTCATGCTCAATGCTGAAACTGAGTATAGAGCCATGAGGAAGTTTACAAATGAGTTGATTTGGATAAAGGGATTGCTGGGAGACTTAGGCATTGAGGCTAAAACACCTATTATCATGCATTGTGATAATTAGGCTGCCATTCATATTGCCAAAAACTTAGTCTTCCATGAAAGAATCAAGGATATTCAAGTAGACTGCCACAAAGTTAGATAAGCTTTGGAGATGCAAATCATACTACCTTGTTACACTTAAAGTGAAGACCAACTTGCTGACATTTTCACCAAGGCAGCAAACACCAAAGTTTGTGAGTTCATTTACTGTAAGTTGGGACTCATAGACCTCACATCTCACTGCCTCTCCTAGCATGGAGACTTGTATCTTTTTTTCCTTAGTGTGTTATTGTCTCATTGGGGTTTTCATACTAAGGTTTTAATGAAGGAGGTTTTTCATGTTTCCAAGCCTGATCAGTTCATAGGATCAAGCTCGAGGGGGAGTATTCAGATGAAGAACCAAAGAGAAGAAGATGCATTGACAAGAGAAGACAAAGAAAAAATCCGAAGCTGCGGTTACTTGAGAGAGAAGACATTTCTTACAGTCTTGGATCACAAGTAACCAACTATGTCATAACTTTCTTGAGAGGCAAGGAACTGATGTGAACTTGTCCAGAATACCTTCAGAAACTAATGAGACCTTTGGGAGTAAGTTTGGCTGGATTAAAATTCAAATATTGAAGATAGTCACATGTTAAGCTTAAGAAGAGAGATTTTGGTGTCATGTTACTTTCACTGGATGATAGAGACTTTTTACATGGTTTTTCCTTTTATTATTCTTTATGTCATTGTCTTATGTCTCTATATAATTGGAATGCAACCTCATGAGCGAATTAAAGAGTTGAATCTCCCATTTCTAATTACTCTCTCTCTCTCTCTCTCTCTCTGCCTTAGTCTCTCTCTCTCTCTCTCTCTCTCTCTCTCTCTCTCTCTCTTTTTCCAGAAACTTGTTCTTGTGTTTTTGTGTTCATCTCTTCTGTTCTTCACACAATCACTTCGAATCTCCATTATCCCCATTTATATCTCTTCTACATTCTCAATTCTAACAAAAACCTTGATAAGCAAAAAAGTAAGATCCTTCAAGGCCTAAGGATAGGCCATTAAGCTTGTGTGCCTTAGAATTAGTTTGGTTGGACGCAAAGGACTCTGGATCGTGGCCCAAACAGGTGAAGCAATAGCTCATAGCATGTACACACTTCAAACTCAGATTGACCTCTTCATTGACCCGGTTTGGGTCTGCCGCTCTCAACTGACTTCACAGACACCTTAGAGAAGCTAGGAAATGACCATGATCATCTTCAGCGGGGTTCAAGCAATGGTCCCTGATACCTTATCCTAAAGTTGCATCAGTACTTATCAAGAATGCATTAGGTTCAAACCGATAGAATACTTAAGGCAAAGCACAATAGTCAAAAAAACTCAAGCAGCTTAGACAATCTTCTAAATGATGCAAGGTAGCAATGATGGATTTAACTAAGGCAAAAGCACCAGTACACAAGCAATTTGACCAAAGCAGTAAGAACCAGTTCAATCAAACATTTTAAGTATCAGTTCGAGACTTTAGAAAAAATGATGAATGACTTGAATTGAATTGAGTTCAAAATACTTCCCTTTTGTGAGGAGTCACTAGATTGGTCGTCAGTTGAATCCCTCACACTCAGCCATGTGCAACCTCTTCATGGCAACACCAATTGGTGAGAGGCTGTGTGGATCCTTCAGCTTTAATCTCAACCACCTCACCACAGAGGCTGCATTGAAATGAACTTTCATACTCACACATGTTGGAATAAAGAAGGAAGACGCATCAGTGAGTGTGATCAAGTCGTCTGTGCAAAGATTATGCAAAGATAATGATGTGCAATGTTTGTACACAAATATTATCTTGCACAAGATTTGCACAAGAAAGATAAGAATGTGCAAAACAAGGGTTGAAGATAATCTTCAGTGCAAAGTTAGTGCAAAGGAATCAAGACCAATGTGAAAATTCCGAGACTTCTTAATATCGACCAGAAAGTCACTTCAGAGTGTGCTATGGTCGTTGGAGGCAAAAAAAAAAACTGATTTGAATTCAAAATGAGAAGTCACATGTAGAATTTAAGGAATGGAGCTGTTAGGCGATGTTATTGTCAACCACAACTGCCTGCATCTTCTTGTCTTCTTTCATTTATCATTGTTTATGTTTTCTATACTCTATTATTTGTTTAGTCACGTGCAAGTTGTAATCAGGCTATAAAGCCACCATTGTACATGAGTTTAGATGTTAAGAGAACCAGTTTCTCCTTCACTTACTCTTGTTCTTCATTCTCTGGTTCTAAACACTCTCTCAAACTCTCTCTTACTCTCTTAGACTATTCTCACACGATTCTCATAATATATCCATCATTCTCCAGCAATCTTCCACCTTATTCACTCTCAGCGATACTTCAGTTCACCATCTTTCTCTTTTGTTCTCTCTGGTTCCTCGGGATTCTTATCTCTCTCTCATCAACCTTACATTATTTCTCTCCTTCTCACATGGTATCAGAGCTCTCAAGTTCCTGAAACCTATAAAGCTTCCGCCAATCTTTATCTGTTCAGTCCTCCCTTTCAAACTCTGTTTTGTTCTATCCTTGTATCCTCTCGTCCAAAAGTTTTCCAGGAGGAAAAAATCTCACCAGAACTCAAGATAAAGGAGGTCTTCATTCTCTGGAACTTAAGGAAACTTCAGTTCAGTCCAGCAAGCTTCATCACTGTCCATATTTATGCTGAGTCTCTTGCAAACCAGTGGGTACGTTGTATTATCCACTGGTCCAAAACTCTCCAGGATGGAGAACACAAGAAGTATGGCAACTCCAATGGTGATCCTTGTGGTCATCAAAGGCTCAAACTACCTCCTCTGGTCCAGGCATGTGAAGACTGCTCTTGGAGGAAAAGGCTTGTGGAACAATTGTATACAAGCAGCTCTATATAAACTTGAAGATGAAGGCAAATGGCAGAAACAAGATCTCATGGTCTTGATCATCCTCCAAACTTTCTTGAAGCTTCCATTATGGAGGCATACTCATATTGTGAGAGTGCTAAAGAGCTTTGGGAGCTTTGATAGGAGTATACTAGGTGGTCTCCGCTTTTCAAAACCTCTTTCACAGGCTTAGTTTGCTTGAGGACAAGCAAAAAGTTAAGTCTGGGGGAGTTGATATGGCCTATTTATTACCAGTTTTAGGCTATGGACTAGGTTCTATTTAGGGTTTATTATGTGTGTTTAGGATATGTTTTGGAGCATTTACAGGTCAATGAACGATTTGGAGATATATTGAGATACTCAAGACTTTTGGAGCATTTAGAGGAGAAGAATCCTTAGCTGACCATGTGAGGAGTCGAAGTACAACCCTGTCATCAATCCACGACACAACCTTGGAGTCGACCAATGATAAAAGACAAGGTTGATCGATGCTGCACACTTGCCATCGATCGACGTCCAGCTCGCAGACAGCCTATTTAAAAGCACAAGATTATAGACAAATGGAAAGAATGCATGAATGAGTTTTGACCTAAGTTTTAGGGTTTTTATATTTATACTTATGTATTGAGAGGATGCAGAGTGTGCAAGTACAAATGTGGAAGGCTTGAAACAACTTACAAAGCTTTATAATTCTAGGTTTTTAGGGGAAAAGATTCATAACTCCTAAGGGAGATTTGTATTGGAACCCCAATATTTTATCTATGCATTATATTCAGACTATTGTTCTTTGTTTGATTATGTCTAAGTAGTCATCAACTAGATTCAGGGTTGAGTGATAGCAATCATGGATTAGCCCAAAAGTAGGACTGTTAGGTTAAGTTAATATCCATCAATTGAGTTGTGCTTAATGCTTGCATTCTAGAGTAGCTAACTAGGATCTCGAAAGTTGAACATGGACGACTACGAGAGTAGGTTCTGTGCCAAAATAGACTCCATTGAACTAGGCTATTAGGTGCATGCAAGAGCTGGTCGAATAAGTCTGGTGAACTTATTAAATATCATTCACACTTCCTTCTGATTTCACCGTCGATCGACATCAAGCCTTAGTCGTTGATCGATGGTCTTTCATTTTGCTCACATATGAGAGTTGCAGTTAAAAGGGTTAGAAGAGTTAATATTTAAGTGCTAGAATATTTATATATTCGTGCTTTCTATTCCTTATAATCTATTGGGCTTGAAACCCTATTTGCATCAAGTTAGTTTATTAGAATTTTTCCATATTTGCATTATTACCACATTTGCATTATTACCATATTTGCATTATTAGAATATTTCCATATTGCTGTTAATCTTGAATGGGGACTTTGACAAATGGATGTGAAGAATGCCTTCCTACAAGGGGAACTTGAAGATGAAGTCTACATGCATCCTCCTCCTGGACTTGAACACTTGGTGAAGGAAGGGAATGTTCTGAGGCTAAAGAAGGAGATATATGGTCTTAAACAATCCCCCAAGAGCTTGGTACAACAGGCTCAGTACTACTCTTCACTGTTGGAATAATGAAATAAAGAGAAGAAGAAGAAAAGATGGTTGAAGAAACAATCTGGATCAAGCAGACTTGACTTGCAAGTAAAGATGAAGGTTGTCTATACACCACTTGACCTAACCTAACTTGCAAGGGCAATAAAGGTGTTTGGGAAACTCTTGGACGTGGCCAAAGCTCCAGAAACCTACTGATACTTGGTTTGAATTCAAATGGAAGGAGCTGATCTGATTTGGACTAGAAAATATCACATGTGGTGCATAAGAAGAAGGACTGACCTGTCACTATCACACCAAACTGAGTGTGCCCTCTTCCTCCAGTCACTTTTTTTTCCTCTGGACGTGCAAGACTGTCCATGCCACAGCCTGCTCCTTACCAGTCTGCCCCAGCCAGTTCTGGACCTGCTCTGATCTCTCTTTTTCTACAAACTTAGTTATTTAAGTTTTTCCATGTTTAATTAGTAGTTTAATGTTGTTGTGTGTCATGTGAGTGTCTTGTAACTTGGCTATAAAGCTCCCACATGTAAGCCACGAAATGTCTAAGGAGAGTTGAGCCTCCTCCTTCACTTATTCTCTGGTTCACAATCTCTCATACTCTCATACTCTCTGAAGTTATAAGTTAACTCTTTCCTTCAACAAATCTCTGGTTACTTTATTCTCTCAATCTCTTATTCTCACACACTCTCAAATACTCACTCATAATTTTGTCCATCCTTCATTGTCTCTGGTCCATACCAAACCAGAAGATCTCAAACACTCTCCATAATCCCATCATTCTCACTTAAACTCTCAAAAACACTCTCTCTTTGATTCTCAGTCTTTCTGGTCCAAACTAAACAAGAAGCTGATTCTCTTCACCAAAATCATTCTCCATTTCGTTCTAACCATTTTCTCTTTATTTTCACAGTATTGTGGCCCTTCTTGTGTATGTTAATGATATCATCATCACAGGAAGTGACAAGACTGGTATCCAATCCACTAAGGATTTCCTTAAATATGTCTTTGAATTTAATGATTTGGGAGAGAAGAATACTTCCTTGGTATTGAGATATGAAGATCCAAGGAATGATTATTCATGTCCCAAAGAAAGTATGCACTTGATTTGTTGAAAGATGCAGGTAAATATGAAGGGAAGACAACTAATGTGCCTTTAGAGGATGGGTATAAGGATACACGTGAGGGGTGTTAGAGTTCATGAGTGTTTGTCCCATGTCAAGAGAGTATTCAGTTAACTTGTAACTAAATCCCCTTCAACCACACAATAGTAACTCACCTTTCAAAGGAAGAGACAACAAACCGGTGGTTGAATCTTCTTATACACACACATCTTACAATATAACCAAGATCCTAAAAAGTAAACTGATTATCGGAAGCTGAGAATCTCTAGTTTGAATCTAACCTTTTGAAGTAACACAAAACTTTTAGTTTGTGTAGCTGAAGAAGAATTAGTATCAGTAAGCTAGAGTTTAATACAAGAAGATTAAGAAGAGTTTGAGTAAGTTTTACAAGTATTACGTTGCCTTAACAGAGATATAGTTAGGGCATCCTCTAAACCATAATCTTAACTCCTTACTTTGTGAATATTTTTTAGATACAAGAGAGAGATACACACAAATAAAGAGAGAGAAACTTATATTGATTCTGGTCAGAGGTTATGAGTGATGGAGAAGCCTTTAAATAGGCAATACACATGATCAAACAATTACTAAAATAATTATTTAAGGAATGAGAAGAGGCCAAAGGGGATACAGCCAAGGTCTGGATCATCCAGGAAGAGTAGAAAGGGACAGGAGGAGAGGCACAATCTTCTTAGGTTAATAGTGACAGCCCAGCTCCCTTTCTTATGTACCCATGTGACTTTTTTCTTCACAATTCAAACTGAACTCTCTTATTTAAATTCAAACTGGTTTCCTTGACTTCTTGGAGGTTTCCAACGTACCTTAAGCTTTCCCATTCTTTTCTTGCTTTGCAAGTTCAGTTAGGTCAACATGATTGCTTGTGGAGCAAATCTGTATGAACAAAACCAAATTGGCTTCTCTTGATGAACTCTTTTTGAATCATCAACCAACTTCTTCTTCTGGTCATTCCTTTCTTTATTTCAACACTTTCCCTGAAGCTTGGCCATAGGAGATCCTTGGGCAAGCTTGGAACTTAGAGTACTTGCTTTATTAATTACCTAAGTATGGAAAACCTCTTGGGATAAAACCATACTTAAGGAAACAGAGTGCAACCACCCTCAGCCTAGGGACTGGCCAGTGGGTTTATGAGTCTTATAATCAAATTTAGGGGCTCATAAACCTTGGATCATGGCGTTTCTTAAATGGCATGCAGGAAAAAATGCCTTCCTTACTTCATACTCAAAACTGATAGGAACTCTCTCCATGTGGCTGGTTCTTTGTCTCCCCTTTTCTTCTGACATCATTCCTTCATCAAAGGGTTTGATCCAGGACCAGAATCTTCTCTTGAGCTCCAAGTATCTGATTCAAACAATGCACACACACTTGCATCAATTATAGAGGGGAAAACCTATTCAAAAAAGAATAAAAATAGTGTTAGGTACTTCCCTTGCATAAGAAGATGGACACTGGCTTCTCATATTAACACCCCTCCTCAAGCTTGACCTTATAATGAGAGTATGTGGTCAAGCTTGGAGGATGAGAGCCAGTGATGATCAAAAATGCCTTGAGACCACAACCCTCTTGGCTTGAATTGTCGCCTTTTCTCTTGAGTGTACTTCATGTCCACCCTCTTTGCATCAGGTAAGTAACTTCTGAGAAATATCTCCACTTCTCCATTCATCCTCTCAACCATCTTGGGAGTTAATGGACACAATCAGTGTCCAAAGTGTTGATGGATAGTGGGCAATCTCCGTGGTCAATAATATACATCATGTGTGTAGGCTCTGATAAATATGGGCAGCCTATCAACAAACACTAAGACAAGCATCAGTAGACATCAACAGATCAGATCAAGGGTTTTCACCAAGTCTGATCTGTAAACACACATTTGAAACAAGCAACATACATATATCTTCATGATTTTATCCTTGCAACACTCTCTGAATCCTAATGAACAAGACTAAGCATTCAGACAACAACAAAATCAATTTTCTAAAGGACAAAGGCAAGACTATTCTTTCCAGATAGCTTAACTTCAAAATAGTTTAACAACCTTAGGCAGATTCTAAACAAGATTGTGAGAATATAGATTTAAGTAAACAGGTAGTATAAGTAACTAGAGAACGAGTAAAGAGTAGAGAATAATGTAACCAGAGTATGGGAGAATGATGGAGAATAAGTAACTTGGATAATCAGAGAATGAGAGAATATATAATAGAAAATAGAGAATTTGCTGAAGAGTTCTAATGGACAGAGTTTTGCTTTGTTTTCTTGAGTTTTGCGGAAGAATTGACAGCAAGGAGCATCCAATACTCATCAAGAGTTTGGTTCTTTAGTAGTTGAAACACAATGGACCATTGGACAATCAATATATCCATTGATCTTAGACATGTGCCACTTGTATAACTCATGAACGGATGTTTACCAGGGCTTGCAATAAGAGAACCATCAGAATAACACATGAACAAGTCTTTGTCCACTAGTCAAAGATATGCTCCGTTAAGAGAGAGCCATTGTTGAATGGATAAAGCATAATGGTGAAGCAATTTTCGAAATCTCTCTCTTTCTCAAGTTTGATTTAAGTTTGTAACAAGCACTGACCAAGCTAACCCTATATCAGAGTGGGAGAGAAAGGATTTATTCAAGAAACAGAGAGAAAGAGGTGAGTTTGATCCCAGCGGACAGCAACATGGCTATGATTCCATGTTAGAATTCATGAGTGTTTGTCCCATGTAAAGAGAGTATTCAGTTAACTTATAACTAAATCCCCTTCAACCATACAACATGAACTCACCATTCAAAGGAAGAGACAAGCAACTGGTGTTTAAATCCTCTTATACACACACACACATCTTACAATATAACCAAGATCCTTGAGAGTAAATTGATTATAGGAAGCTGAGAATCTCTAGTTTGAATCTATCCTTCTGAAGTAACACAACACTTTAAGTTTGTGTACTTAAGATGAAGAAGAATTAGAATTAGTAAGATAGATTTTAAGAGAAGAAGATTAAGAAGAGTTTGAGTGAGTTTTACAACTATTAGGCTGCCTTAAGAGAGATAGAGTTAGGGCAGCCTCAAAACCATAATGCTTAGACACAAGTATTGTCAGATTATGGTCAGATGTCACAAGAGAGAGAGAATTTAGAAAGAGAAACTTGTATTGATTATGGTCAGATGTTACAAGTGATCGAAAAGCCTTTGAATAGGCAATAGACATGATTAAACAATTACTAAAATAATTTTGTAAGGAATGATAAGAGGCAAAAAGGGGATACAACCAAGATCTGGCTAGTCCAGGAAGAGTAGAAAGGCAAAAGAGGAGAGGCACAGTCTCCTTAGGTTGATAGTGACAGCCCCAAATCCATTTCTTATGCACCCGTGTGACTTTTCTCTTCACAATTTAAACCAGCTTCTCTTACTTAAATTCAAACTGGTTTCCTTGACTTCTTGGAGGTTGACAACGTTGCTTAAGCTTTCTTACTCTTTTCTTGACGTGCAAGGAAATTTAGGTCAAGATGATTACTGGTGGAGTAGGTCTGTATGGACAGAACCAAATTGGCACTTCTTGATGAACTCTCTTTGAATCATCAACGAGCTTTTTCTTTTGGTCATTCCTTTCTTTATTTCAATAGGGGGAGATTGAAGACATCAAACCATTCCATGATCTGAAGCTCTATAGGAAGCTTGTTGGTAAGTTAATATACTTAACTATCACACGCCATGATATTTGTTTTGATGTGAACCGGGTGATCCTGCATATGCACGTACCAAAGGAACATCATTGGCGCAAAGGATCTTGATGTACCTCAATGGCTCACCAAACCTAAGAGGATGGACTGTGTGTAATGAAAGCACATAAGTGGTAGGCTGTTGTGATGCTGATTGGGCAGGAGATAGGGTGGACAGGAAGAAGACCAACGACTATTGTACCTTCATAGGAGGCAACATGGTTACATGGAAGAGCAAGAGGCAGAAGATGTTGTCATGCTCCAGTGCTGAAGCTGAGTATAAAACAATGCTGAAGCTTACGAATGAGCTGTTTTGTATCAGGGGCATACTAAAGCATGTGGAGGTAGACTAGTACACACCGATGACTATGCATTGTGACAATCAAGCAGCAATCCACATTTCCTATAACTCGGTGTTCCATGAAAGAACCAAGCACATTGAAGTCATTGTTCCATGCTATACAAGAAGTGAGGATCAGCTGGCCGATGTGTTTAACAAGGCTGTTAGACTGAAGACAATGGAGTCCATCCATCTTCGTTTGGGGCTCATTGATCAACCAAACTCAGCTAATCCACTCGCTATGGGGCCTTTACTCTTTTTCCGTCATCAAGGTTTTATCCCTATGGGTTTTCTTTGATGAGTTTTTAATGAGGAAGAACTCATAGCATTCCAAGCTCGACTTGTTCCACATGGTCAAGCTTGAGGGGGAGTGTTGCGTTAAGTTTATTATTCGGGTAGAGAGAACGAAGAAAAGGAGAAGATGGTTTTGGGTCGACCATGACCGTATAATTCTTACAAGCCGTACAGTCCGTACAAGTCAAGGTTGACCAAAACCTAACCAAATTTAGAGAATGGTGATTTGGGTCGACCATGACCGTACATGCCGTACAGGCCGTACAAGCCGTAAAGTTCGTACATATCTTGGGCGACCAAATGTAAAATCTCATCCGGGTAAAACAACAAAGTTACCCGTCGACTTACCTTAGGCGTTTTACCCTTATCCATCCATTGGGAAGGAAGATAAGATCAGTGTGAACAGGCTAGCCCAGCTGGAAAGGAACCAGCATCTTGTCAAAGATGGTAGATGCCATTTGCGTGGTTCGCCTTGCCCAAGGTTCAAAATGGATGCTCCACGCTTCAACCGAGACCACAAATTCTCCCTTCCTTGTTTCTGAAAACTCTTGTATGCTCTCCATGTATAATGTAATTTCAAGTGAATGAAAAAAACAAACAATTCTCTCTACTCTTCAGTCTTAATGGTTCTCATATATATTTCATTTCCTTAGTCTTGGTCGATCTAATCTTCTCTTTGTCTCTCCTAAATCTCTTTCTTGTTATGATTACTCTCAAGATATATGATATAGCCTATTTTTTACCAGTTTTAGGCCACGTCATAGGCTTTATTTAGGTTCTAGACTATGTTTTGGAGTATTTACAAGTCTAGGTGCTCATTGGGAGGAATTGGAGCTTTTGGGCTATTTTGGAGCATTTAGGATGCTCAACCAAAAACTCACAGTCAGATTCCGTTTATTAATGAAGCTTCGATCGACGTCACACGTTGTGCATCGATCGACGGCCAAGTCGGCTGCGGGATTAATGAAGACCTCAGAAATTACAAGTTTTACCGAAAAGTTTCATCATTTGCAAGACAAGTCCCTAGCCGAAGTTTAGACTATTTTTTAGGGTTTTCTATCTTAGTTTAGAAGGCCGCCAGAGAAATAGTTCTAAGAGTTGGAATATCTTGCTACATATATTGGAGAGATAGATCTGACCATTATTACAGAGATCTTGAAATCCTTATCTTCTTACTCAATTTATTTAATACAATTTATTCAGACTTTAATCATGTTCTTCATTACTATGCATGAGTAATTCTTTGTTAGATTTTGGGTTCTTCAAAGGTAGTAATGTCTTGTTTATTTTATAGATTTGTTAGTGTGATCTTCTTGGTTCTTTGTTTAAGTTCCTCTTAATGCTAAGTTGAATTTGATCACCTTAGTCTTAGAAGTTAAGGTTTCATAGCGCAAGTGAGAGCCTGGTTATGACCCTGAACCTATCTTAAACAATCTAAACAACTGGTAACAAACGAGAGTTGAATTAGAAGATTAGAGAATCCATCAAACCGTGAAACCAGTATCGTTTAGAAAGATCATCGATCGATATTGCCATATGGACATCAATTGATACTAGACTGAGATGCGCGAGAGGGATCTCCTAAACCCTAAGGTTTGAGTTTAAGAACGATACTTAATTAAAACCCTAGCAATCTATTAGTCTGCAACGCCTAATTCTACCTGAGAATTTCCCTAAATCTAATCCCTTAATTTAACCTTCACAAACCAAATCAATCTTGACATCACCTTTTTATTATTATTATTATCATTTATCTAGATTTAATTCGACAGCAATAAGTCTATTGTGCAATCCTAGAGTCTATGTGGATTCTATCCCTAAGTACTAAGTACTACCCTGAACCTCTAATTTGAGAGATTAAAAGTGGGAAATAGGGTCAATTTGAGAGTTATATAAAACCCCACATCAAATCGGGCACCGTTGCCGGAGACTTTTTCTTATTGCCATTAAATTTAGTTTAGTATATTGTCTAGAATTTTAATTTATTATTTGCTAAATTATTCTTTCCTTGATCCTTTGAAACATTTACTTAAAAGAAAAGAATATGGATACGGGACAACAAGAATCGATCGACGGAGTGAATCCGGAGGCGATCGACGATAGTCCACTACTGTCAGGCGACACCCTTCCATTGCCATCGATCGAAGTTACAAAAAGAAAGAAAAAAGCCTATCACGAAAAGAAAGTCATTTCTAGGCCTTTCAAACCAAACGTTAAAGTACTCTTCTATAACTCGCGTTTTAACTCTGTTTCCCAGAAAAATACGTTCTCGTTGGTTCGGAACCTTTCACCATTAAAGAAGTTACACCTTGTGGGGAACTCATCCTATTTATTCCTAAAGGAGAGGATTTCATGGTGAATATGCAGAGAGTGAAACAATATTGGGATGATGCTGAAATTCTGCACACTCAGACCATGCGTCTGAAGGTGCCTGACCCGAAATGATAAACCCATTTTT
The DNA here is from genome assembly GCA_905132765.1 of Moricandia arvensis. Classification (NCBI taxonomy): domain Eukaryota; kingdom Viridiplantae; phylum Streptophyta; class Magnoliopsida; order Brassicales; family Brassicaceae; genus Moricandia; species Moricandia arvensis. Next base: position 137,292 of record CAJHQP010000599.1, on the reverse strand, counting down.
CGTCAAGCTGACGACTTTAACCAAGTGCTGAGTAGGGGGGCAACCTACTAAATCTAATATATATATATATGTATGCAACAGCAAAAAATATTTATGCATTTACATATTTCTTAAGTAAAAAAAATGAGGGAGTCACAGAACAAACCATCGATCGACGCCCTTATAGGACCCTCGATCGACGATCGAGTGTCGAGTAGGTTAACTTGACACGACCCAATTTCATAAATCACTTTTCTCAAAACCGCCAAAAACGAAAATGAGCAAACACTCGATTTCTCTTTTGAAGTTTGGTTGATTTTGCTCGTTCTTGAGCCAAAATCTCCCGATTTTCACCAAATTTATCTATTTAGTCCAATAAATTCACCTATCATCAAGGAATGTTCTCTAAATCTCTTAGTTTGGGGAAATTTTTAGGGTTTTTAGAAACCTCAAATCTTTTGTAGTATTAGCCCGAAATTTAGAATGATTTAAGGTGATGGAGTACTAGATTAGGAACTATCTATCATCTTTACATATGGTTTTAAAGATTCGAGCTTGTTCTTTTGGATTTCATATCCCAGTGTTCGCGATGACACATCGAACGATGCCCATGGGCGCCGTCGATAGACGGCATGAGGACACATCGATTGATGCCCATGACGTACCATCGATCGATGGTTGTTTATCTCGACATTGATTCTGATTATTGGCAGAGCATTTCCATTGAGTCCACTAGGTTTGTCGACAAATGCACCTTGAAGAAGCTGGGGCTCTTGACAGACTTCATGCAGATGGTGCAGGATTTAAGGCTGGACACCATGGCTACTAAACCGTACCCACTTTATCTCGACATGGTCTGATAGTGCATTTCCACGGCACAGGTTCTCTACAAGAGCCCTCGGGTAAAGTTGGCAAATGATGCTACCTTGACTTTTCTCATCAGAGGTATCAGGTACCGGATCACCATTCCACAGCTCTGTGAGATCTATGGGTTCGACGTTGGTACTCTCGCATGTACAGTCGCTCCCTTTCCCGGTCTGGCTTCCTTTTGGGGACTCATCGCTACAGGCCCTTTCGACTCGGGCTCTGCTACTCAGACGGATATCCGTCACCCCAGCCTGCGCTACTTCATGAAGGTCCTTGGAAACACTATGTAGTGCAAGATTGAACCCAACAAGGTTAGAGGTCAGGATCTCACACTGCTGTACTACTCTGTCAAAGATTTGGTGGGGCTCAATGATGAGATCTTTCGCCCACCAGTGAGCGATCAGCGGGTGAACTTGGGGGCTGTTTTTTCTGAGCACTTGGCGACCGTGAAGGAAAAACCCTTCAAGGGTTCTGGCCCAAAGAAGGAGACGATTGGGAGCCTCTTGACGCCTCTATTCAGTTTTCTTGGCATCAGCTTTGAGGGAGCCTCAGTAGAGAGTGACTTGCGTTTCATGGATGACGGGCACTTGGAGAGGACTGACTATCTGAAGGAGGGACAATATTGGTCTTATCTGGATGACGAAGGGCTTTGGATGATAGCGCTTCCAGCGCCAAGGGTGACAGGTTTTGATGATGATCAAGAGAGACTTGCCTTCAGACCAGGTGAGCAGCACCTTCACACATCACCTCTCAGAGTACGCCGCAGAGGAGGCCTCAAACCTGCCCATCCAGTAACAGCAGCAGCAGCAGACGAGCCAGCACAGCCACCTCCACCTCTTCCACCATTCCCTCAGATTCTAGAGATCCGCATCCACGACCATGGTGACTTCTAGAGACTCGTGGTGGACGCACTTCGTGCTATATGGGCTAGGGTGGAGACGATGTCTCGATGCCAGTGTTTCAGCCATTTCAGGACGGGAGCGAGACCACCACCAGGACCCGTACCGCAGCAGCCGCAGCCAGACATAGACACCTCATACGAAGAGTAGTCTCCTTTGTTACTCCTTTGAGTGTCTAACAGAGCTAACCCAAAGAGAGATGATAAGAATGGAGACTAGACACACACACACACACGATTTCAGTCTAATACGCCTAGCATTGATCGACGACACTTAATTGCTGTCGATCACCAGTGATCTAACAAAGACATTAGGTATATAGTTCAGGTCCCCCATCGATCGACGGTGATGGTTTACCATCGGTAGACGCACACTTATAACCATTGATCGACACTCTCATACTGAGAGAGGTATCGAGTATTCTACTGATACTATTTACTTATGATTTAATTTCTCCTAACCAATCCAAGACGGATTACAATGGGGACAATGTAATTTAAGTATGGGGAAGGTTCGCTAATGCTATCTAATTTTTTGAGCTTTATTTACTATATATATATATATAAATATATATATAAAAGTTTTCGAAAAGTTTTATCGAGTCAAGAAGGGGATTATGATCAAAATTTATTATTCACTAACCACACTACAGCACCATTCTTAGAAGGTTGTTTAGAGAGTTTACTAGAGATACCAACGTGGATCATCGTGCCACTATATCACACTTTCTTAGAAAGTTGGAATGAACCGAAACTGATTTCCAACACTAATCCTGGCATTATTTGCTTGCTTTGAGGCTTGGTATACACTGGATCGGACTCCTTCTTCAAGTCAGTAGGTACAAGTCACTGCACCTCTGGTTCCCTTTCTCTTTCTTCTCAGCATCTACCTAAAAGCTTAAAAGATTGAGATGACTTCCCGAGATGCAAAGGAGTATGTACTACCAATGACCCCATTATTCTAATTCGTAGGAACGATCAGACATTGTTGGAAGCGAGGTATAGGTACATTACTGATGACCCCACTATTCGCCTAAAAATTTGCCAAAAAGCAAAATAAATAAAAAAGAAAGAAAAAAAAAAGAAGGAAATCGAAAATGAGATGGCAAGATGGACTGTATCATCATCATTGTCCTTTAAGTTTGAGATCTGAAAACATTTAGAGAGATAAGAGGGAAGAAAGGAACCAAATAGGATTTTGTGCCTAGTTGTTCAGATACTTGCAGAGGTAAGAGTCCATGTGTACTTTGATCGATACTCCCAAGGTAAAGCCTACACTTTTATTTTATGCAAAGAAATGAAATCAGCAAGGGGTGAGTCAGACTAGTATTTGCTAAGTTGTTGGTAGAATAGATTTAGTTGCAATAGTAGGATAGGGTATATAAAGTTTCTCTGTGATTGACTTGATAGGATGTGGTTGCAACAAAGTAGGGTGACAGTTATATTTAGACATTATGTGAGTCTCCGCTTTTCAAAACCTCTTTCACAGGTTTAGTTTGCTTGAGGACAAACAAAAGGTTAAGTTTGGGGTAGTTGATATAGCCTATTTATTACCAGTTTTAGGCCATGTTATAGACTCTATTTAGAGTCTATTATGTTCTTCTAGACTATCTTTTGGAATATTTACCAAAGAGATTCTCAGCACTTTCTCAGCACTTTCTCAGCACTTTCTCAGCACTTTCTCAGCACTTTCTCAGCACATTCTTAGAAACTCCTGGACACATCTACTGAGGTAAATTTCAGCACTAGGAATCTTGAAGAAGCTACAAGCTTGATTGAGAATCTGACATCCCACAGCAGCCCAAGAACACAAACTTTGAAAGGAAGAAGTCAACTCCAACTATGAGCAAGGATCAGATTGAGTTCAAGGCATAACTGGATAGTGTCTAGCAATGCTTCAGGAAGCATGTCACTTTTGCAGCAGAAGCAGAAGCAATAGAATCTGGAGATGATGAGATTGAAGAAGAGGATGTGAACTACATTGATGGGAATGGTTTCAAGAGACAGGGGAATCCAGGTTTCAACAGGAACTCCTATGGGAATGGTCAAAGGAGTAATTTTAATCAGGGTTCACAGAGAAAACACTTCAACAACAACATAAGTTATGGATCTTCTTACTACCAGAATCCTCCTCCAGAAACTCAAGAAAACAAGATTGAAGCAATGGTTGATATAGTTTTAGAGGAACAACAAAAGATGACTGTGGATTTCAATGGAAAGATAGATGGGCTGTACCCCACCCTCAACACCAAGTTCAAAAATCTCAACACCCATGTGAAGAAGCTGGAGAATCAAGTGATGCAAACAAGAGCAACCATTAGGAGGCATGAGAGCCTGATCCAAGAGCAAATGGAGGCTGGACAGAAGCACCAGCGCAATGCATTGACTGATGATGATTTTTGGGTAGAATTGAAGAGAGAAAGGCTACAAGAGGGAGGACTCTATCCGTACATACATCGATAGACACCAGTTACTGAGAATCGATCGATGGTCCCCGTGGAGTTAGCAAAATCAGGAAAATCTTTGAGCATCGTTCGACGAATCGAGCGTAGAATCGATCGACGACTCCCAGAAGAAAAAAGGGTTCAATTGCCAAAGATCACAAACATTACAATTCCAGAGCAGAAGATGGGTACGTCGGAGCCTATGATGATTAATAAAATTGTCGAGGGTCATTCGAGGGAAAAAATAGGATCGTTCTGAAGAAGAAAAGCGACCCTAGAAAGTTTGTGGTTCCATGCCTGATCAAAATCCACGAGTTTCCCAATGCCCTCTGTGATAGTGGATCATCGGGGAGCAGCATATCTAGAGCTATGGAAGAAAAGTTGAACCTGAGAGTAGAGCCTTCCAGCGATTCTTTCATCTTTTTGGAATGCTTCCGAGCGGATTCAGAAGGTATTTGTAGAGATGTCCCACTGCAGATTCACGATGTTTTAGTCCCGATAGACTTCCATGTCATGAATATCCAGATCTATTGGAATTCTTCATGGTTACTTGGAAGATCTTTCATGCTCACTGTAGGAGCTATCTGCGATAAGAGGACAAAAAGGTTGTGCCTTTCCTTGATTGATCATAATGTTTATTATGAATTTTATAAGAATAAACCCGACCTCGCGAGAATGTGTGATGATGCAGAACTTCTGGCCACATGCTTCTGCGATTATGACTTCAATGAAGAGTCAAAAGATAGAGTATCGATCGATACCCATTCCAGACAATCGATCAATACCCATCCCAGACAATCGATCGATCCACTTGCAATTCAGCAATTGGCCGACATCTAGCCTTTGTTATCGATCAACAATCATACTCCATAACAGATCAACAACTGCCACGCAAATGGTGGTCACAACACAACCTATCCTGATTACGACCAAGACTACAAAGAAGAAGAGATAATCGAGTACCGTTGTATTGCTATGGAAGTGGCTGGTGTTTTCCTATTTCCCATTGACTTGGAAAATCGACATCGTTCGACGGTAACCCTACGCTATTGATCGATACTAACCTAGAAGCAACATCCGAACTAGATTCAGCTGCAGAACGCGAGAGGGAATATGGTTATCTACAACCATGTGAATACAGTATCATGAGAGATTCAGACGGTTATGCAAAAGATATGGATGGCAAACAACTAAATGTCACAAGGGAAGATATAGCAGATATTCTTGCCATGGCTAATGGAGCTGGAAACCTTTTCGCGCAGAGCCTGATGTAGGAAGATATCTCTCAGCAACTAGAGGATTTATCAGAGACTACAACTGCCAGACGTAGAATGCTACAACACAGTATTTAGAAACTACAAGGGGGAATTCATTCAATGGAGTTTGCTAGAGCGGTTACAAAAAATGAGAAATCCAAAGGAGATGAGGCAATTAGGAACTTTATTGGCACATGGTTTAGGAAGAGCAAAGAGGATGTAGACGCTTGTTTTCCAAGTGTTGATCCACCTCTATACTAGTTAGAAAGTTCACAACGTTGAACTTAAGACTATAACCAAGCGCTGAGTGGGAAAAAAATCCATTGTTTAGTAATATTTTATTTCGTTTTTAGTTTTACTACTATTTATTTCAAGTTTTACTTTGTTTTGTAGACTGTTTGAGTCAACCATCGATCGACATCATAGAGGCACCATCAGTCGATATTGGATCGCGATCATCGATTGATGATACACGCCTACCATCGATCGATGCTCGTTTGTAGAGTCTGGTATCAAGTTTTCTACTTACGCTATTTACTTATGATTTAATTTTTCCTAATCAATCCGGGACAAATTACACTGGGAAAAGTGAAATTTAAGTGTGAGGGAGGTTTACTAATGCTATTTGATTTGTTTTGAGCTTTATTTACTCTATATATAAGTTTTTCAAAAAGTTTTATTGAGTCAAGAAGGAGATTATTTTCAATATTTATTATTGACTAACCTCACTTTAGCACCATTTTTAGAAGGTTGTTTGCAGAGATTACTAGAGATACCAAAGTGGATCATCCTGCCACTATATCACACTTGCTTAGAAAGTTTGAAGGAACCGAAAGCTGTTGTCCAACACTAATCCCGACATTATACACTTGCTTCGGGCTTGGTATACACTGGATTTGATTCCTTCTACAAGTCTGTAGGTACAAGTCATTGCACCTTGGGTTCCCTTCTCTCTTTCTCTTCAGCATCTACCTAAATGCTTAAAAGATTGAGATGACTTCCCGAGATGCAGAGGGGTAGGTACATTACCGATGATCCCATTATTCTAATTCGGAGGAACGATCACACATTATTGGAATCGAGGGGTAGGTACATTACCAATGACCCCACTATTCGCCTACAACTTTGCCCAAAAAGCAAAAGAACGGAAAAAAGAAAGAAAAAAATGAAAAAGAAGAGGAAAATAGAAAATAAGATGGCAAGATGGACTGTATCAACATCATTGTCTATTAAGTTTAGATCTAGAAAAAATTAGAGAGAAAAGGGGGAAGAAAGGAATCAGAGAAGACTTTGTGCCTAGTGGTTCAGATACTTGCAACGGTAGAGTCCATGTGTCCTTTGATTGGTACTTCCAAGGTAAAGCCTACACCTTTATTAATGTAAAGAAATGAAATCAATAAAGGAGTGAGTCAGACTAGTATTTGCTAATTTGTTAGTAGAATGGATTTGGTTGCTATACTAGGATAGGGTATATAAAGCTTCTCTGTGATTTACTTGATAGGAGTATACTAGGTGGTCTCCGCTTTTCAAAACCTCTTTCATATGCTTAGTTTGCTTGAGGACAAGCAAAAGGTTAAGTCTGTGGGAGTTTATATAGCCTATTTATTACCAGTTTTAGGCTATGTACTAGGCTCCATTTAGGGTTTATTATGTGCGTCTAGGATATGTTTTGGAGTATTTACAGGTCAATGAACGATTTGGAGATATATGGAGATACTCAGGGCTTTTGGATCATTTAGAGGAGAAGAATTCGTAGCTGACCATGTGAGGAGTCGAAGTACAACCTCGTCGTCAATCGACGACACAACCGTGGATTTGACTGATGATAAAAGACCAAGGTTGATCTATGCTGCACACTTGCCATCAATCGACGTCCAGCTCGCAGACAGCCGATTTAAAAGCCCAAGATTAGAGACAAATGAAAAGAATGCCTGAATGAGTTTTGACCTCAGTTTTAGGGTTTTCATATTTATACTTATGTATTGAAAGGATGCAGAGTGTGCAAGTACAAATGTGGAAGGCCAATATTTTATCTATGCATTATATTCAGACTATTGTTCTTTGTTTGATTATGTCTAAATAGTCATCAACTAGATTCAGGGTGGAGTGATAGCAATAATGGATTAGCCCAAAAGTAGGATTGCTAGGTTAAGTTAATATCCATCAATTGAGTTGTGCTTAATGCTTGCATTCTAGAGCAGCTATCTAGGATCTAGAAAGTAGAACATGGACGACTACAAGAGTAGGTTATGTGCCAGAATAGACTCCATTTAACTAGGCTATTAGACGCATGCGAGAGCTGGTCTAATAAGGCTGGTGAACTTATTAAATCTCATTCACACTTACTTCTAATTTCACCGTCGATCGACATCAAGCCTTAGTCGTCGATCGAGGGTTTTTCATTTTGCTCGCATACGAGAGTTGCAGTTAAAAGGGTTAGAATATTTACATATATGTTCTTGCTATTCCCTATAATCCATTGGGCTTGAAACCCTATTTGCATCAAGTTAGTTTATTAGAATTTTTCCATATTTGCATTATTACCACATTTGCATTATTACCATATTTGCATTATTAGAATATTTCCATATTGCTGTTAATCTTGAATGGGGACTTTGACAAATGGATGTGAAGAATGCCTTCCTACAAGGGGAACTTGAAGATGAAGTCTACATGCATCCTCCTCCTGGACTTGAACACTTGGTGAAGGAAGGGAATGTTCTGAGGCTAAAGAAGGAGATATATGGTCTTAAACAATCCCCCAAGATCTTGGTACAACAAGCTCAGTACTACTCTTCATTGTTGGAATAATGAAATAAAGAGAAGAAGAAGAAAAGATGGTTGAAGAAACAATCTGGATCAAGCAGACTTGATTTGCAAGTTAAGATGAAGGTTGTCCATACACCACTTGACCTAACCTGACTTTAAAGGCAATAAAGGTGTTTGGGAAACTCTTGGACGTGGCCAAAGCTCCAAAAACCTAATGATACTTGGTTTGAATTCAAATGGAAGGAGCTGGTCTGATTTGGACTAGAAAATATTACATGTGGTGCATAAGAAGGACTGACCTGTCACTATCACACCAAGCTGAGTGTTCCCTCTTCTTCCAGTCACTTTTTTTTCCTCTGGACATGCCAGACAGTCCATGCCACATCCTGCTCCTTACCAGTCTGCCCCAGCCAGTTCTGGACCTGCTCTGATCTCTCTTTTTCTACAAACTTAGTTATTTAAGTTTTTCCATGTTTAATTAGTAGTTTAATGTTGTTGTGTGTCATGTGAGTGTCTTGTAACTTGGCTATAAAGCTCCCACATGTAAGCCACGAAATGTCTAAGGAGAGTTGAGCCTCCTCCTTCACTTATTCTCTGGTTCACAATCTCTCATACTCTCATACTCTCTGAAGTGATAAGTTAACTCTTTCCTTCAACAAATCTCTGGTTACTTTATTCTCTCAATCTCTTATTCTCACACACTCTCAAATACTCACTCATAATTTTGTCCATCCCTCATTGTCTCTGGTCCATACCAAACCAGAAGATCTCAAACACTCTCCATAATCCCATCATTCTCACTTAAACTCTCAAAAACACTCTCTCTTTGATTCTCAGTCTTTCTGGTCCAAACTAAACAAGAAGCTGATTCTCTTCACCAAAATCATTCTCCATTTCGTTCTAACCATTTTCTCTTTATTTTCACAGTATTGTGGCCCTTCTTGTGTATGTTAATGATATCATCATCACAGGAAGTGACAAGACTGGTATCCAATCCACTAAGGATATCCTTAAATATGTCTTTGAATTTAATGATTTGGGAGAGAAGAATACTTCCTTGGTATTGAGATATGAAGATCCAAGGAATGATTATTCATGTCCCAAAGAAAGTATGCACTTGATTTGTTGAAAGATGCAGGTAAATATGAAGGGAAGACAGCTAATATGCCTTTAGAGGATGGGTATAAGGATATACGTGAGGGGTGTTAGAGTTCATGAGTGTTTGTCCCATGTGAAGAGAGTATTAAGTTAACTTATAACTGAATCCCCTTCAACCACACAATAGTAACTCAGCTTTCAAAGGAAGAGACAACCAACCGGTGGTTGAATCCTCTTATACACACACATCTTACAATATAACCAAGATCCTAGAAAGTAAACTGATTATCGGAAGCTGAGAATCTCTAGTTTGAATATATCCTTCTGAAGTAACACAACATTTTTAGTTTGTGTAACTGAAGAGGAATTAGTATCAGTAAGTTAGAGTTTAATAGTAGAAGATTAAGAAGAGTTTGAGTGAGTTTTACAAGTATTACGTTGCCTTAACAAAGATATAGTTAGGGCAGCCTCTAAACCATAATGCGTAAGTCCTTACATTGTGAATATTTTTTAGACACAAGAAAGAGAGAGATACACACGAATAAAGAGAGAAAAACCTATATTGATTCTGGTCAGATGTTACAAGTGATGGAGAAGCCTTTAAATAGGGAATACACATGATTAAACAATTACTAAAATAATTATGTAAGGAATGAGAAGAGGCCAAAGGGGATACAGCCAAGGTATGGCTCATCCAGGAAGAGTAGAAAGGGACAGGAGGAGAGGCACAGTCTTCTTAGGTTAATAGTGACAGCCCAGCTCCCTTTCTTATGCACCCATGTGACTTTTTTCTTCACAATTCAAACCAACCTCTCTTATTTAAATTCAAACTGGTTTCCTTGACTTCTTGGAGGTTTCCAACGTACCTTAAGCTTTCCCATTCTTTTCTTTCCTTGCAAGGTCAGTTAGGTCAAGATGATTGCTTGTGGAGCAAATCTGTATGGACAAAACCAAAGTGGCTTCTCTTGATGAACTCTCTTTGAATCATCAACCAGCTTCTTCTTCTGGTCATTCCTTTCTTTATTTCAACACTTTCCCTGAAGCTTGGCAATAGGAGATCCTTGGGAAAGCTTGTAACTTAGAGTACTTGCTTTATTAAATACCTAAGTATGGAAAACCTCTTGGGATAAAAGCATACTTAAGGAAACAAAGTGCAACGAACCTCAGCCTAGGGACTAGCCAGTGGGTTATGAGTCTTATGATCAAATTTAGGGGCTCATAAACCCTGGATCATGGCCTTTCTTCAATGGCAAGCAGGCACAAATGCCTTCCTTACTTCACACTCAAAACTGCTTGGAACTCTCTCCATGTGGCTGGTTCTTTATCTCCCCTTTTCTTTTGACATCATTCCTTCACCAAAGGGTTTGATCCAGGACCATAATCTTCTCTTGAGCTCCAAGTATCTGATTCAAACAATGCACACACACTTGCATAAATTATAGAGGGGCAAACCTATTCAAAAAAGAATAAAAATAGTCTTAGGTACTTCCCTTGCATAAGAAGATGGACACTGACTTCTCATATTAACACCCCTCCTCAAGCTTGACCTTATAATGAGAGTATGTGGTCAAGCTTGGAAGATGAGATCCAGTGATGATCAAAAATGCCTTGAGACCACAGCTCTCTTGGCTTGAATTGTCGCCTTTTCTCTTGAATGTACTTCATGTCCACCCTCTTGGCATCAGGTAAGTAAATTCTGAGCAATATCTCCATTTCTCCATTCGTCCTCTCAACCATCTTGGGAGTTAATGGACACAATCAGTGTCCAAAGTGTTGATGGATAGTGGGCAATCTCCATGGTCAATAATATACATCATGTGTAGGCTCTGATAAACATGGGTAGCCTATCAACAAACACTAAGACTAGCATCAGTAGACATCAACATATCAGATCAATGGTTTTCACCAAATCTGATCTTTAAACACACATTTGAAACACGCAACATACAAATATCTTCATGATTTTATCCTTGCAACACTCTCTGAATCCTAATGAACAAGACTAAGCATTCAGACAACAACAAAATCAATTTTCCAAAGGACAAAAGCAAGACTATTCTTTCCAGATAGCTTAACTTCAAAATAGTTTAACAACCTTACGCAGATTCTAAACAAGATTGTGAGAATATAGATTTAAGTAAATAGGTAGTATAAGTAACTAGAGAACGAGTAAAGAGTAGAGAATGATGTAACAAGAGTATAGGAGAATGATGGAGAATAAGTAACTTGGATAATCAGAGAATGTGAGAATAGATAATAGAAAATAGAGAATTTGCTGAAGAGTTCTAATGGACAGAGTTTTGCTTTGTTTTCTTGAGTTTTGCGGAAGCATTGACAGCAAGGAGCATCCAATACTCATCAAGAGTTTGGTTCTTTAGTAGTTGAAACACCATGGACCATTGGACAATCAATATATCCATTGATCTTAGACATGTGCCACTTGTATAACTCATGAACGGATGTGTACCAGGGCTTGCAATAAGAGAACCATCAGAATAACACATGAACAAGTGTTTGTCCACTAGTCAAAGATATGCTCCATTAAGAGAGAGCCATTGTTGAATGGATAAAGCATAATGGTGAAGCAATTTTCGAAATCTCTCTCTTTCTCAAGTTTGATTTAAGTTTGTAACAAGCACTGACCAAGCTAACCCTATATCAGAGTGGGAGAGAAAGGATTTATTCAAGAAACAGAGAGAAAGAGGTTAGTTTGATCCCAGCGGACAGCAACATGGCTATGATTCCATGTTAGAATTCATGAGTGTTTGTCCCATGTAAAGAGAGTATTCAGTTAACTTATAACTAAATCCCCTTCAACCATACAACATGAACTCACCATTCAAAGGAAGAGACAAGCAACTGGTGTTTAAATCCTCTTATACACACACACACATCTTACAATATAACCAAGATCCTAGAGAGTAAATTGATTATAGGAAGCTGAGAATCTCTAGTTTGAATCTATCCTTCTGAAGTAACACAACACTTTAAGTTTGTGTACTTAAGATGAAGAAGAATTAGAATTAGTATGATAGATTTTAAGAGAAGAAGATTAAGAAGAGTTTGAGTGAGTTTTACAACTATTAGGCTGCCTTAAGAGAGATAGAGTTAGGGCAGCCTCAAAACCATAATGCTTAGACACAAGTATTGTCAGATTATGGTCAGATGTCACAAGAGAGAGAGAATTTAGAAAGAGAAACTTGTATTGATTATGGTCAGATGTTACAAGTGATGGAAAAGCCTTTGAATAGGCAATAGACATGATTAAACAATTAGTAAAATAATTCTATAAGGAATGATAAGAGGCAAAAAGGGGATACAACCAAGATCTGCCTCGTCCAGGAAGAGTAGAAAGGGAAAAGAGGAGAAGCACAATCTCCTTAGGTTGACAGTGACAGCCCCAACTCCATTTCTTATGCACCCATGTGACTTTTCTCTTCACAATTTAAACCAGATTCTCTTACTTAAATTCAAACTGGTTTCCTTGACTTCTTGGAGGTTGACAACGTCCCTTAATCTTTCCTACTATTTTCTTGCCTTGCAAGGAAAGTTAGGTCAAGATGATTGCTTTTCGAGCAGGTCTGTATGGATGGAACCAAATTGGCACTTCTTGAAGAAATCTCTTTGAATCATCAACGAGCTTTTCCTTTTGGTCGTTCCTTTCTTTATTTCAATAGGGGGAGATTGAAGACATCAAACCATTCCATGATCTGAAGCTCTATAGGAAGCTTGTTGGTAAGTTAATATATTTTAACTATCACACGCCATGATATATGTTTTGATGTGAACCAGGTGATCTTGCATATGCATGTACCAAAGGAACATCATTGGCGCAAAGGATACTGATGTACCTCAATGGCTCACCAAACCTAAGAGAATGGACGGGGTGTAATGGAAGCACCTAGGTGGTAGGCTATTGTGATGCTGATTGCGTAGGAGATAGGGTGGACAGGAAGAAGACCAACTGCTATTGTACCTTCAAAGGAAGCAACATGGTTACATGGAAGATCAAGACGCAGAAGGTGTTGTCATGCTACAGTGCTGAAGCTGAGTATAAAGCAATGCTGAAGCTTACGAATGAGCTGGTTTTTAACAAGGGCATACTAAAGCATGTGGAGGTAGACTAGTCCACACGGATGACTATCCATTGTGGATGTAGACTAGTCCACACCTCTAACTCGGTGTTCCATGAAATAACCTAGCACATTGAAGTTAGTGTTCCATGCTATAAAAGAGTGAGAATCAGCTGGCCGATGTGTTTACCTCAAGGCTGTTAGACTGAAGACAATGGAGTCCATTCATCTTCGTTTAGGGCTCATTGATCAACCAAACTCAGCTAATCCACTCGCTAAGGGGTCTTTACTCTTTTTTCGTTATCAAGGTTTTATCCCAATGGGTTTTCTTTGATGAGTTTTTAATGAGGAAGAATTCATAGCATTTCAAGCTCGACTTGTTCCACATGGTCAAACTTGAGGGGGAATGTTGAGTTAAGTTTATTATTCGGGTAGAGAGGAAGAAGAAAGGGAGAAGATGGTTTTGGGTCGACCATGACCGTATAGTCCGTACAAGCCGTACAGTTCGTATAAGTCAAGGTTGACCAAAACCTGACCAAATTGGGAGAATGGTGATTTTGGTCGACCATGACCATACATGCCGTACAGGCCGTACAAGCCGTAAAGTCCGCACAGATCTTGGTCGACCAAATGTAAAATCTCATCCGAGTAAAACAACAAAGTTACCCATCGACTTACCGTAGGCGTTTTACCCTTATCCATCCATTGCGAAGGAACATAGGATCAGCGTGAACAGGCTAGCCCAGCTAGAAAGGAACCAGCATCTTGTCAAAGATGGTAGATGACATTTTAGTGGTTCTCCTTGCCCAAGGTTCAAAATGGATGCTCCACCCTTCAACCAAGACCACAGATTCTCCCTTATTTGTTTCTAAAAACCCTTGTATGCCCTCCATATATAATGTAATGTCAAGTGAATGAAAAAAACAGACAATTATCTTTATTCTTCAGTCCTAATGGTTCTCATATATCTTTCATTTCCTTAGTCTTGGTCGATCTAATCTTCTCTTTGTCTCTCCTAAATCTCTTTCTGGTTACGATTACTCTCAAGATCTCAAGATATATGATATAGCCTATTTATTACCATTTTTAGGCCATGTCATAGGCTTTATTTATGTTCTAGACTATGTTTTGGAGTATTTACAAGTCTAGGTGCTCATTGGGAGGAATTGGAGCTTTTGGGCTATTTTGGATCATTTAGGATGCTCAACCAAAAACTCAGAGTCGGATTCCATTTATTTATGAAACTTCGATCGACGTTACACATTGTGCGTCGATCGACGGCCAAGTCGGCTGCGAGATTAACGAAGATCTCAGAAATTACAGTTTTACCCAAAAGTTTCATCATATGCAAGACAAGTCCCTAGCCAAAATTTAGACTATTTGTTAGGGTTTTCTATCTTAATTTAGAAGGCCACAAGAGAAATAGTTCTAAGAGTTGGAATACCTTGCTACATATATTGGAGAGATAGATCTGACCATTATTACAGAGAAGATCTTGAAATCCTTATCTTCTTACTCAATTTATTTAATGTAAATTATTCAGACTTTAATCATGTTTTTAATACTATGTATGAGTAATTCTTTGTTAGATTTAGGGTTCTTCAAAGGTAGTGATGTCTTGTTGATTTTATAGAATTGTTAGTGTGATCTTCTTCGTTCTTTGTTTAAGTTCCTCTTAATGCTAAGTTGAATTTGATCACCTTAGTCTTAGAAGTTAAGGTTTCATAGCGCAAGTGAGAGCCTGGTTATGACCCTGAACCTATCTTAAACAATCTAAACAACTGGTAACAAACGAGAGTTGAATTAGAAGATTAGAGAATCCATCAAACCGTGAAACCAGTATCGTTTAGAAAGATCATCGATCGATATTGCCATATGGACATCAATCGATACTAAACTTAGATGCAAGAGAGGGATCTCCTAAACCCTAAGGTTTGAGTTTAAGAACGATACTTAACTAAAACCCTAGCAATCTATTAGTCTGCAACGCCTAATCCTACCTGAGAACTTCCCTAAGTCTAATCCCTTAATTTAACCTTCACAAACCAAATCAATCTTGAAATCACTCTTTTATTATTATTATTATCATTTATCTAGATTTAATACGACAACAATAAATCTATTGTTCAATCATAGAGTCTATGTGGATTCTATTCCTAAGTACTAAGTAATACACTGAACCTCTTATTTGAGAGATTAAATGTGGGAAATAGGGTCAATTTGAGAGTTATATAAAACCCCACATCAAATCGGGCACCGTTGCCGGAGACTTTTTCTTATTGCCATTAAATTTAGTTTAGTATATTGTCTAGATTTTGAATTTATTATTTGCTAAATTATTCTTTCCTTGATCCTTTGACACATATACTTAAAAAAAGAGAATATGGATACGGGACAACAAGAATCGATCGACGGAGTGCATCCGGAGGCGATCGATGCTAGTCCACTACTATCAGGCGATACCCATCCAATGCCATCGATCGAAGTTATACAAAGAAAGAAAAATGCCTATCATGAAAAGAAACTCATTTCTAGGCCTTTCAAACCAAACAATCAAGTACTCTTGTATAACTCGCGTTTAACTATGTTTCCCGGAAAAATACGTTCTCGTTGGTTTGGAACCTTTCACCATTAAAGAAGTTACACCTTGTGGGGAACTCGTCCTATTTAATCCTAAAGGAGAGGATTTCATGGTGAATAGGCAGAGAGTGAAACAATATTGAGATGATGCTGAAATTCTGCACACTCAGACCATGCGTCTGAAGGTGCCTGACCCGAAATGATAAACCCATTTTTCGTCAAGCTGACGACTTTAAACAAGTGCTGAGTGGGGGGCGGAACCTACTAAATCTAATGTATATATATATATATAATAATAAATATAATATATATATCTATATATGTAACAACAAAAAATATTTCTGCATTTACATATTTCTTAAGTAAAAGAAATGAGGGAGTCACAGAACATACCATCGATCGACGCACCTATAGGACCCTCGATCGACGATCGAGTGTCGAGTAGGTTAACTCGACACGACCCAATTTCATAAATCACTTTTCTCAAAACTGCCAAAAACAAAAATGAGCAAACACTCGATTTCTCTTTCGAATTTTGGTCGATTTTGCTCGTTCTTGAGCCAAAATCTCTCGATTTTCACCCTATTTACCTATTTAGTCCAATAAATTCACCTATCATCAAGGAATGTTCTCTAAATCTCTTAGTTTAGGGAAATGTTTAGGGTTTGTAGAAAAATCGAATCCTAGTATTAGCCCAAAATTTAGAATGATTTATGGTGATGGAGTACTAGATTAGGAACTATCTATCATCTTTACATATGGTTTTCAAGATTCGAGCTTGTTCTTTTGGATTTCATATCCCTGTGTTCGCGATGACACATCGAACGATTCCCATGGGCGCCTTCGATAGATGGCCATGAGGACACATCGATTGATGCCCATGACGTACTATCGATCGATGGTTGTTTATCTCGACATTGATTCTGATTATTGGCTTTGTTTATTAAATGCAGTTGAACGCGTGGCACACCAAAGCACGATACGAGACTGGTAGCTCCAGTGCTCCGCCACGGGGTCCTCCATGACGAGACTCCAAAGAAGAAGAGGATTTGCTTGTGACGTTCGAGAACTTCCCTGACCCTGAGAAGGCTGTACCATCGTCCTGTGCGCAAGGAGTTTGATAATTTTGAAAGACTCACCTATAACGCTTGCCAGAGCATTTCCATTGATTCCACTAGGTTTGTCGACAAACGCACCTTGAAGAAGCTGGGGCTCTTGACACACTTCATGCAGATTGTGCAAGAGCTAAGGCTGGACACCATGGCTACTAATCCATACCCACTTTATCCTGACATGGTCCGACAGTGCATTGCCATGGCTCAGGTTCTCTACAAAAGCCCTCGGGTAAAGTTGGCGAATGATGCTACCTTGACTTTTCTCATCAGAGGTATCAGGTACCGGATCACCATTCCACAGCTCTGTGAGATCTATGGGTTCGACGTTGGTACTCTCGCCTGTACAGTTGCTCCCTTTCCTGGCTTGCCTTCCTTTTGGGGACTCATCACTACAGGCCCTTTCGACTCGATCTCTGCTACTCAGACGGATATCCGTCACCCCAGCATGCGCTACTTCATGAAGGTCCTTGGAAACACTTTGTAGTGCAAGATTGAACCCAACAAGGTTAGGGTTCAGGATCTTACACTGTTGTACTACTCTGTCAAAGACTTTGTGGGGCTCAATGATGAGATCTTTCGCCCACTAGGAAGCGATCAGCGGGTGAACTTGGGGGCTGTTTTTTCTGAGCACTTGGCGGCCATGAAGGAAAAACCCTTCAAGGGTTCTCTCCCAAAGAAGGAGACAATTGGGAGCCTCTTTATGCCTCTATTCAGTTTTCTTGGCATCAGCTTTGAGGGAGCCTCATTAGAGAGGGACTTGCGTTTCATGGATGACGGGCACTTGGCGGGGACTGGCTGACCGAAGGAGGGACAATATTGGTCTTTTCTGGATGACGAAGGGCTTCAGATGGTAGTGCTTCCAGTGCAAGGGGTGACAGGTTTTGATGATGATCAAGAGCGACTTGCCTTCAGACCAGGTGAGCAGCACCTCCACACATAACCTCTCAGAGTACGCCGCAGAGGAGGCCTCAAACCTGGTGATCCAGTAGCAGCAGCAGCAGAAGCCGATCCAGCACAGCCACCTCCACCTCTTCCAGCATTCCCTCAGATTCCAGAGATCCGCACCCACAACCATGGTGACTTCCAGAGAGTCCTGGTGGACGCACTTCGTTCTATATGGGATAGGGTGGAGACGATGTCTCGATGCCAATGTTTCAGCCATTTCAGGACGAGAGCGAGATCACCACCAGGACCCGCACCGCAGCAGCCGCAGCCAGACATAGACACCTCAGACGAGGAGTAGTCTCCTTTGTTACTCCTTTGTCTCTTATTTAATTCTCAGACTTATACTTGTATTTATTATTGTTTTGTTGGCTTTGGATTTACACTTATTATTATTATTATTATTATTATTATTATTATTATTATTATTATTATAATGCTATTTGGATGTTTTGATGTTTGTTTGAGTGTTTAACAGAGCTAAGCCAAAGAGAGATGATAAGAATGGAGACTAGACACACACACACGATTTCAGTCTAATACGACTAGCATCGATCGACGACAATTAACTGCTGTCGATCACCAGTGATCTACCAAAGACATTAGGTAGATAGTTGATGGTTTACCATTGGTAGACGCACACTTATAACCATTGATCGACACTATCATACATAGAGAGGTATCGAGTATTCTACTGATACTATTTACTTATGATTTAATTTCTCCTAACCAATCCAGGACGGATTACAATGGGGACAGTGTAATTTAAGTATGGGGAAGGTTCGCTAATGTTATCTAATTTTTTTGAGCTTTATTTACTATATAGATATAAGTTTTCAAAAAGTTTTATCGAGTCGAGAAGGGGATTATGATCAAGATTTATTATTCACTAACCACACTACAACACCATTCTTAGAAGGTTGTTTAGAGAGTTTACTAGAGATACCAAAGTGGATCATCGTGCCACTATATCACACTTGCTTAGATAGTTTGAAGGAACCGAAACTGATTTCCAACACTAATCTTGACATTATTTGCTTGCTTTGGGGCTTCGTATACACTGGATCGAACTCCTTCTTCAAGTCAGTATGTACAAGTCACTGCACCTCTGGTTCCCTTCCTCTTTCTTCTCAGCATCTACCTAAAAGCTTAAAAGATTGAGATGACTTCCCGAGATGCAAAGGGGTAGGTACATTACCAATGACCCCATTATTCTAATTCGGAGGAACGATCACACATTGTTGGAAGCGAGGTATAGGTACATTATTGATGACCCCAGTATTCGCCTAAAAATTTGCCAAAAAGTAAAATAAAAAAAAGGAAAGAAAAAAAGAAGGAAGTCGAAAATGAGATGGCAAGATGGACTGTATCAGCATCATTGTCCTTTAAGTTTGAGATCTGAAAAGATTCTGAGAGAAAAGGGGGAAGAAAGAAACCAGAGAGGACTTTGTGCCTTGTTGTCCAGATTCTTGCAGAGGTAAGAGTCCATGTGTCCTTTGATTGAAACTCCCAAGGTAAAGCCTACACTTTTATTTTATGCACAGAAATGAAATCAGCAAGTGGTGAGTCAGACTAGTATTTGCTAAGTTGTTGTTATAATAGATTTAGTTGCTATAGTAGGATAGGGTATATAAAGTTTCTTTGTGATTGACTTGATAGGATGTGGTTGCAACAAAGTAGGGTGACAGTTATATTTAGACATTATGTGAGTCTCTACTTTTCAAAACCTCTTTTAGAGGTTTAGTTTGCTTGAGGACAAACAAAAGGTTAAGTCTGGGGTAGTTGATATAGCCTATTTAATACCAGTCTTAGGCCATGTTATAGGCTCTATTTAGGCTCTATTAGGTGCTTCTAGACTATCTTTTGGAATATTTACATGTACAGGTACTCATTGGAAGCAATTTGACCTTTTGGGCTATTTAAGAGCATTTAAGATGCTCAGCCAGAAACTCAGAGTCGAATTCAATTTATTTATGAAGCATCGATCGACGTCACACATTTTGCTTCGATCGATGACCAAGTCGCCTGCAAGATTAATGAAGACCTGAAAAATTACAAGTTTTACCTAGAAATTTCATCATTTTCAAGAGAAGTCCCTCGCTGAAATTTAGACTATTTATTAAGGTTTTCTATCTTAGTTTAGAAGGGCGCCAGAGAAATAGTTCTAAGAGTTGGAATCCCTTGCTACATCTATTGGAGAGAGAGATCTGAGCATTATTAGAGAGAAGATCTTGAACTCCTTATCTTCTTACTCAATTTATTTAATGCAATTTATTCAGACTTTAATCATGTTCTTCATTACTATGTCTGAGTAATTCATTGTTAGATTTGGGGTTCTTCAATGGTAGTAATCTCTCGTTGATTTTATAGAATTGTTAGGGTAATCTTCTAAGTTCTTTTTTAAGTTGCTTTTTGCTAAGTTTAATTTTATCACCTCAATCTTATAAGTTAGGGTTCCATAGCTCAAGCGAGAGCCTTGTTATGACCATGAACCTATCTTAAACAATCTAAATAACTGGTAACAAACGAGAGTTGAATTAAAAGTTTAGAGAACCGATCAAACCGCGAAACCAGTACTGTTTAGAAAGAGCATCAATCGATACTGCCATATGAACCTCGATCGATACTCAGCTGAGATGTGCGAGAGCGATCTCCTAAACTTTGAGGTTTGAGTTCAAGAACGGTACTTAATTAAAACCCTAGCATTCTATTAGTATGCAACACCTAATCCTACCTGAGAATTGCCCCTAAGTCTGATCCCTTAATTTAACATTCACAAACCAAATCAATCAATAAATCACGTCATTTATTATTATTGATATAATTTATCTTGCTTTAATTCAACAGCAATAAATCTATTGTGCAATCCTAGAGTCTATGTCGATTCGATCCTTAACTACTACACTGAAACTCTTATTTGAGAGAATAAAAGTGGGAAATAGTGCTAATTTGAGAGTGATATAAAACCCACATCAATATCTTATAGCTCAGATTCGGTGGTTGTAAGTTAGCCTACTAAACTTTAATAAGAGCTAGTTTAATTGTTTTAAGTTGTTTCTGGTTGTGTGTGTTCTTTTCTAGGAGTTTGATAGCATGGTTATGCTTAGTTCATGTCCTAGATTAATTGTTTGTATTTTTTTCTGGTCTAGGCTAGTTTTTAGCACCAGGTTTGGGTCTTCTGCTGATCTGAGTAAATTAAGGAGAGGTTTGGAAGCAGCTTAGTCTGAGAAATGGGATCAAAATAAGATGGTGCAAAGTTAGGGTGAGTTGTACGGACAATAATGACCGTACGGACCACTCGACCAAAACTTGTTTATACTCGACCAAGTTCACTTTTTGGTCTTGTGCAAAAACAGGGCATTCTGTACAGGGCTTTTGTCCGTACAGCTCCGCATCCGTACATGCATGGGTTCAAACTTGGGTCTGAAGGAAGAAGGAAGGCAACGGTTAATGGAGGCAAGCTGAAATGAAGAGTTAACTTGCTTACTGCCCGGTCAAGGAAGAGGATAATGTTCGCGGATAAGGCTCGGCCTTGACATCCTGGCTAGAGCTTGACAAGAGAAGGGGCATCTGGTTAAGATGCCAAAGGCATCAAGAATGCGAGCAACCTAAGCCATGCATTCAAACCGGATGCGCAATCCCCGTGTTGACCTCACTCGTTTATTCTTTTTACCGTTTATGGATGAGGCTCTTCCTCTCTATATATTGTAACCGTTACTCAGATTAATAACCAAGCAAACATTTTGAGTCTCTCTATATTTCTTGTTCATCATGAAACTGAATCACTCTCTCCCCTAATCTCTGAATCTCTTCATTCTCTCTCGGATTCTTAGTCTTATCTTCTTAAATATCTAAACATTTTATGGTATCAGAGCCAGGTTGCTCATATCCTGGTGTTTAAATCCGTCAATCTTCATCTTCATTTCATGTTTAAGGTTCACGCTTTCTGGGTTCTACTGAGTTGAGTTGGATAATGGAAGGAAACAAAATGATGATGACGGTTCCGGTTACTCTTAAAGTTGGTGGAAACTATTAGTAAGGAGAACTTCTCTCATGAATGAACCCTTGTTTGGCCAAGTGATCTTTGAATGCATTGCTTGTGTACTCCTCTCTATTATCCGACCTAAAAAATTTAAGCTTGGGATTTTATTGGTTAGCAATGTAAGTTTCAAAAATTTTAAATGCTTCTGGGACCCTATCCTTAGACTTAAACAATGTGACCCAAGTGTACTTATATTTTTCATCAATGAATGTTACATAATACTTATGATTTTCCCTAGACACACAAGGGGCAGTCCAAACATCCGAATGAACTAGATCAAATCATTGCTTATAGATAGAATAGGATTTTGCAAGAAACAGTCTTACAATGTTTACCCCAATACAAGCTTGACAACAATTATTCTTAAAGGTAACATCAGGAAAGATCAAGTTCAAAGCCCTACTATGGGGATGTCCTAGTCTAGCATGCCACAAAGCTTCATTATTTTTAACAGGAATAAAACTTAATCAGCAATAATAATCAGAAAAAGGCTTGATCTCTTCAAGCATATATAAGTCGCCTTTGGTAATCCCCTTCCCAATCACTCTACTGCTACCAATATCCTGAAACTTCGCATCAGTAGGACTAATGGAAACATTTCAATTAAGATCAGTAGTAACACGTTTAACTGATAGAAGATTGGATGTTAAATCAGGCATATAGAAAGTTTTAAATTCTTTTTCAAATAAGCTCAAGTTCCATATTCCTATGATTGGTATTTTTATAACCATTAGCAGTTAAAACATGTCCTAAAGCTGGTTGTATGTCCTTTATCATCCTAAAATTACTAATCATATGGTGAGATGCACCAGAGTCAATGATTAAAGGTTTAGGAATACTATTGACAGTTTTAGATATGTTTGATGCAGCAAAGGTAATACCATCATCCTGAGCTTTAAAAGCAGCTAGAAAGTAATCAGAAACCACAACAGAGTGCTCTTTGAGAGCTTTGAGGATAAGGTCGAGGTCAGACTTTTTGAGCAGTTCATCTTCATTCACCTTCAGGACACTGCTTTTCATGGCCTTGCCTCCCTCAAACTGATTTCATGAGGTACCTCCTTGCTCGGATGAGCCCATGTTGTAGTGAGATCTCTCTACGTCTCTCTCCCTCATGAACTTTTGCTTGAGATGTGGGTGAGAGATCCAGCACTAACCCCTCTTCTGTCCCTGCTTCTTGCAATGCTCGCACACATCCGTATACTGACTCCTATTGCCATCATATCTGAAGGACGCTTTGTTGACTTGGGGTACTTCGGCTTTGTTTGCAAGGAAAAGATCACCATTTCCACCAAAGAATCCAAGCGACCCTTGCTCCTTACAAATCTGAGCACACACATCTTCAAGAGTTGGGAGCTTTTCAGACCTCAAAATGTGTTTGGTTAGATCATTGTAGGTCGGGTTGAGGGTGAGTAGGAACCCAAACACCTTATCTTGCTCACGCATTTCATTCAGAACAACTTGACCAGAAGTAGCTGGTCTCAACATCTCAAGTTAAGAACATAAAGCTCTGAACTTTTCCAAATGAGCCGTGAAATCCATGTCTTCTTGACTCATGTTGTTGATGTATCCCTTGATCTCAAACACACTGCTGAGGTTTGAGATGTTTCCGTAGACCTTATTGAGAGTATCCCACAAAGCCTTCACCTTTTCACAGTACGAGTAAGCCTCAAGGATGGAAGCATCTAACGAACTTTTGATGAAGTTCATGACCATCATGTCTTCTTGTTCCCACTTCCCTTTGTCGAGAAGACCTGTATCCTCCGTTACATGAATCCACAAACCTCTACCTCCAAGTGCTGTCTTTACTAGGCGAGCAAACAAAAAGTAGTTTGGTCTTTTTAGAACCACTGGATTGACCAACTATTTGATGTTGTTCTCCATATTGATCAAGCCGAAATGAAACAAGCTTCAAGTCTTGTTCTTTAGCTTTTCTGGGTTGCGCAAAGAGGAAAGATTCAAGCTTTGTCCTTGAGCTTTCAAAGTGATATTTCAAAAAGAACAAACCAAGGTTATGAGAAACCTGGCTCTGATACCATAAAAGTTTTAAGAAAGGAACGATTATACTCAAGACTGCAAGAGATTTGAAGAGATTAGAGAGTTTGAGAGATCATTCGAGAGAGTATGAGACAAAAGGAGAGAGTAGATTTTCTTAATTTTATTATTCAGCAAGGATGACAAGTTATATAGAGAGGGATACATGTTTGCTTGAAAATAAAGAAGGAAGACTAAGCATGTGAGGTCAAAGGAGAATAGGCGCCTGGTTTGAAATGTGTGGACCGAATGAGCCACACGTTTGATGCCATTTGAATCTTAGACTAGATGCCTTTGCCTTTCCAGCTCGAACCAGCTTTACGCGCCAACCTTATCCTGAAACAGTCACAACCGAGACAAAAGACTCTTCTTCAACTTGAGGCTCTCGGACTAAACATTCTTCTTTAACAAGGTGCCTTTCCCACTAGATTTTTTAATGTGGTAACATAAGTGTACAAACCAATTCATGTCTGTACACTGTTTCTCTATTTTTGCACATAACCAGAATGGGTTTAAAGGTCGATTTGGAAACTTGTGGTCGAGTGTCGTACGGTCAGCCGTACAATCTGTACCGTCCATACACTCGCCTTATTTCTCCACCCTTCTTCTTTGCCTTCTATTTTCTCATGCAAACACCTCCCAAACCTCTCTATCTTTATTCCTCAACTCAACACTTAAGATCCCTCAGAAGGTAGTCTGTCATTGTATGATATCCCACTCTACACTTCATCTAGACTTTGGAACTTATGCGTCCAAGTGGTATCATACAATGGCATCAAAATCTCATTGCATACTCAATCACACTACACTTCTTGTAATTTGGGGACTGCCACGTCCAGTGATGATATGCAATGGCATTAGACCTTTGTCTTGACACTTTGGTTTGGTTTGTCACTGTATCACTTCATATGTACCTAACACCACCACAACTCAATCCAAGATTATATCATCCCATTGGGACCAAACCAAGATCACACATCTGGTTTGATCACCAATGCCTCAACAATGCAATAATCTTGAAACTAGCAAACCAAAAGAACAAGACTATGCATTTTTAACTTCTCTTGATGCAATGCAAGCTTGAAACAATGCACTTGCAACTAGGCTGTATTTTTAAATGCACCCTATATTAATGCAACAATCTTAAACATCAACTATATGAATACAACATATTCTATCCGAATGAACTAACCACTATATGATCAATTTTAAATAACCTAAACAAAGTGCAAGAAAACAACCAGATATGTAAATGAACAATAGTTTAATCAAGACCAAGGATTCAAGTAGTTTAGACAAACTTCTAAATCCTACTTTACATCTCTGATGGATTAACTATGTCATCAACATAAAAGGAACAATAGACTGGATTGAATCACTACATAAATGCTTATATATGCAAAACAGCTTATCAAAAACTCATGATGCAAGTATAGAGACTTTCTACTCAATCCTACAACACACTCATGGCGATTAGAGCTATGGCAATACATAAGACAATGCAATACACAAGCTAGGAAATCATGGAACACAACACCACTTAATGCACAACCAAATTAAGACAGAAGCTCTTATTAGGGGTTTAGGAGGTTTGCTTACAACCCAAGGAATCCGAGCTGATTCCTTGAACCTCAATGGACATGGCTCATATATATGAACTTGAAAGGTTTGAGATGTGGGTTCACTAACCAACACCTCTCTTTGGTGTGTCCATCCCTTTTGCAATGCTTGCATTTAAGACCCCTTTTGTCATCCCTGTTGTAAATCGCCTTGTTAGACTGAGGAAAGGCTTCAGCTTGAGACGCAAGGAGTGGACTCTCCTTTGCTTCAAACAATCTGTGTGACCCTTCCTCCTTTTGGACTTTGGAACACACCTCTTCAAGCATGGGAAGCTTCTCAGACCTTAGGATAGGCTTGATAAGGTCATTGAAGGTAGGGTGAAGGGTCAAGATCAGACGAAACACCTTGTCTTGCACCCTTCTTTAATTCAACCCGTCCTGATCAATTGATTGAGGTCTCAGCATCTCTAGTTCAGACCAAAGGGCTCTGAACTTTCTCAGATCTGCAGTGAACTCCTCATTCTATTGAGACAGATTGTTGATAGCTCTCTTGATCTCAAAGACTCGGCTGAGGTTAGAGATGTTCCCATAGATCTTGTTTAAGGTACCCCAAAGCTCTTTTGCACTCTCACAGTATGAGTAGGCTTCAAGGATGGATGATTCTAAGGAGTCTAGAGTATGGAAATGACCATAAAATTGTCTTGTTTCCACCTCTTTTCCGAGACAGTAAGGGAACCAGTTTCTCCACTAGATGAGCTTTCTTAAGGGGCGACAACTTTGGAAGAGTTTGGAGCATCAGAGATGAAATGGCTCTATAACCCTTTACCACCAAGAGATTTCTTCACTAGGCGTGACCAGAGAAGGTAGTTGGGAACTTTGAGAATGACTGGAATGACAATGACTATAGAAGACTCCATCTTGAGGTCGAAATGAGAAAAATTGTCTTCATGTTCTTCAAATCTAGAACTTTGGAGCTGGAAGAACTGGATGTTTAAAGGGCCAAGCTTGTGAGCTTAAGAATATTTTCTAAAGATTCACCAGGAGTCTGAGAAACCTGTCTCTGATACCGTAAAATGTTTTTAGAGCTCAATCACTTGAGTGATGAAGAACTTAAAAGACGCAGCGGATGAGACTTGATGAAAATGATGAAAGGAGAATGATGAAGATGAAAGAGAATCGTGAGAGAGCGAGGGATCAGATAGACTAAGTGTGTAATTAAGGAGACAAAAAGACTTAAAAGAACCAGAGACTTAAGGAGAGAGTATTTCAGACTAAAATTATAAAGAGGAGATAAATTCTCAACTTGATTATTCTGATCAACATTACATAGATATATATATAGGGAGATATGCTTTACAAGGATTTCCAAATAAATCAGAGCAAGCATGTGGAGTCAAAGGAAGGAGGATCCTTAATTTGAATTGCTTGGACCAGGAAGCTCACATGTGCATCCAATAAGAGGCTGAGGCTTTGTCTGGTCTTGGACAGGTTGTCAAGTGCTGGTTCCTTGATTGAATGAGTGGACAAGAATGGTTACGTGTGGAGTGGGGAGAAAGGTACCATCCTGGTTGCTTCCTAAGGCATCTTGAAGATGCTAAATGGATCTTTTTGTTGACATGAAACAATAACAAGGTTGAAGCAATAAGGAACAAGAGAGAGAGGCAAATTCAAGTTAACTTAGGATGCAAGTCTGTCCGTACAGCTTGACCGGCATGTCTGTTCGTACAGCTTGCCCTAAGGGTGCCTTGGAAGGCAAGTAAAGGAGTGGGATGAGTTTCACTATCTTCTCTTGTTTCCTTAAACTCTGGAATAAAATAAACAAGTGGAATCAACTTGCAGGAGTCGTTGGAGCTTGGTGACAAACCAAAGTCACATGCTCTGCCAAGGAAGAAATAAACAAAGAAGTTGTCCCTTTTTGTCCAGCTGAGTGTGCCCTGCCCGGACCACACCATCTTCACAGACCAATTGTTTATTAATTCTTATTGTCTGTCTTGTTCTATTTAAAGAATCCTTTGTAACCTAAAGCAAGCAAGGAAATATTTTCCTCTTCTTCGTTTTCTTGTTCTCGAGTATCTCTCTCTCTCTCTCTCTCTCTCTCTCTCTCTCGAATCATGTTTTCTCTCTCTTCAAGTGTTCTTCATTTTTCTCATGTGTTCTTCATAAAACCAATCTCAGATCTTCTCATTTAACATGGTATCAGAGCAACAAAGCTCATGAACTTATTATTTACTTCCGCAAAGCTTTATCCTCTGTTCTTTTTGCATTTTTCTTACAGATTCAGTCTTTGTTCTTCTGGGTTCAAGCGAGTGAAAGATGGAGAACAACAAGTCTGTTACCATACCGTGACACTAAAGGGGACTAACTACCTCTTCTGGTCCAGATTGGTGTAAAACTGCCCTTGGAGGAAGAAGATTATGGAGTCATGTCTCCACTGGAGCAGCTCAAAAGTAGATCGTCCAAGGAAAAGATGGAAAGGAGATAGTGGTGGTTGATGAAGAAAAATGGGTGCAAGGAGAACAGATGGTGCTCTGTCTCATCCAAAGCTCCCCGGAACCAGCTATCTTGGAGTTTTATTCACACAGTAAGACTGCCAATCAACTATGGAAAACTCTCTACAAGGTTTATGGAAATGCTTCCAACCTTACTAGAGTGTTTGAAGTATAAAGAACCATCAATTCTCTCAGTCAAGCAGACATGGAGTTTAAAACTCACTTTGGCAAGTTTAGATCCTTGTGGACAGAACTAGAGATGCTCAGACCACACTTTGTTGAACCCTCTACTCTGAATGCTAGGCGTGAAGAATATAAGGTCTTTGGGTTGCTTCTCACTCTCCGCCCAACCTATAATGACCTCATCAAGCATATATTGAGGATGACAAGTTAGATACCCTTGATGAGGTGTGTGTGCAAATTCAGAAGAAGGAAGGGTCACTGGGGTTGTTTGGAAGCAAGGGAGAACTGGTTATTGAATCTAGTAAGTTTCTTGGCAAATGTGTGACCAAGGGGGACTTGTACCTGCTTGAGGACACTGGACCAGCTTCTGATTTATCTTGTACTTTAATTTTCTTTCAAAATTCCCTAAAGATGTTTTGTGGCATGCTAGACTAGGACATCCTCACTCTCGTGCCTTGGACATTCTGCTGCCTAGTGTTTATTTTAAAAGTGATTGTGAGGCTTGTGTTCTAGGAAAACATTGTAAAAGTGTGTTTCCTAAATCAATGACAATCTATGATAATTGCTTTGATTTAATCCATTCTGATGTGTGGCCTGTACCATCTGTTTCTTGATATCAACATAGATATTTTGTGACTTTTTTAGATGAGAAGTGTAAGTATACATGTATCACTTTGTTGCAATCAAAAGATACGTTGTTAGAAGCATTTAAAAATTTCCAGAGCTATATCACTAACCATTTCAATGTTAAGATCAAAATTCTTTGATCAGATAAATGTAGTAAATACACTAGCTCAACGTCAAACAACATCTAGCTTCCGATGGAATTATTCACCAAACCAGTT
Source organism: Moricandia arvensis (assembly GCA_905132765.1). NCBI lineage: Eukaryota > Viridiplantae > Streptophyta > Magnoliopsida > Brassicales > Brassicaceae > Moricandia > Moricandia arvensis. The sequence goes on along the minus strand of CAJHQP010000599.1, from coordinate 108,122 downwards.
GGCCATATACGACCCAACAAAATGGTGTCGCAGAAAGGAAAAAAAAACACTTAATGGAGGTGGCCATGAGCATGATGTCCCTCACCAACGTACCTAAAAGGTTTGGGGGAGATGCAGTGGTCACTGCTACTTAATTAATCAATAACACACCTGCAAAAGTGCTTCACGATGCCACTCCATATGAGGTACTCAACAAAACTAAATCATCCTTAAATCATCTTCGTGTGTTTGGGTGTACGTGTTTTTTTTTGTTCCAAGTGAATTAAGAAATAAACTAGAAGCTAGAGGCACAAACGCAATGTTCATTGGATATTCAACACATCAAAAAGGCTACAAATGTTGTACCAGACACAAGAAGAGTCTTAGTCTCCTGGGATGCTAAGTTTATGGAACCAAGAGGCTATTGTGAAGAGAGTAGTTGGGGTGAGCTCCAATATCTATCTCAATCTTTCTCTAATAGAGCTAACAACCTGTGATTGATCCTGGAGAGGCTTGGCATCAGTTTACCAAATGAATCAGAGAAGGTCGATAAGGCACCAGCTCAAGATGTAGAAGCGGCTGAGGAAGACATTGAAGCCACTCATCCTGATCATGAGGGGGCAATGAGATTGATCAACAACCAGAAGAGAACACAGGATCTCATGATGAAAATGAGATACCATCAATCCCATCAGAATCAGAAACTAAGGATCAAACACAAGTAGGAGACCCAAGTGAACCAGAACCTGATAAGATACAGCCTTTGAGAAGGAGTATATGGATTAAGACACATGCTTCAATCTGGATCAATACAAGAGTTTACTTCAATGCTGAAGCAGTGGCTCATCCACCAAGTGTGTTCTCTGGCTCAATATCCAGAAGAGCGTCAAATCTTAATTGGGGAATTGGATCAGGAATACATTCCAAGATCATATGAAGAAGCTATACAACATGAGGAGTGGAGAAAGTCTGTTGATGATGAGGTTAATGCCATGATGAAGAATAATACATGGTTTGACCTTGACAAGCCGCCTACTATATACCATCAAGTACCTAGCCAATGGGAAACGAGAGAGGAGAAAAAAGGCTAGTTGCAGGAGGATCTACTCAGGTTTATGGGGAAGATTATTTGGATACTCTAAGGATCGTTCTATCTCTTGCTGTCAACTTAGAATGGGATCTATTGGCAGATGGATATAAAGAATGCATTTCTACAATGAGGGTTTAAAGATGAAGTGTACATGCGACCACCTCCTAGCCTAGAAAGTAGTGTCAAACCAGGAAGGATTCTGGGGTTGAAGAAAGAAATCTATGGCTTGAAACAATTCACAAGAGCCTGGTATCATAAGCTGAGTACAACTCTTAATGCGAGAGGTTTTATGAAGTCTGAAGTTGATCACTCTCTCTTCACCATAACCAGCAAACAAGATATTGTGTTCATCTTGGTATATGTAGATGATATCATCATCACTGGTAGTGACAAGAAATGTATCATCTCAACCAAAACTTTTCTTAAAAATGCCTTTGATATTAAGGATATGGGAGCATTGAAGTACTTCTTAGGAATAGAAATTTTCCGCTCGAAAGAGGGGTTTTTCTTTATCCCAAAGGAAGTACACACTTGACATTTTAAATGAGGCAGGAACCCTTGGAGACAAACAGACTAAGACACCATTAGAAGAAGGCTAAAAGGTACTGCGAGAGGGGGAGTTTGAGGATACACCTTTTGAGGATGTCAAGAAGTATAGGAGAATGGTGGGAAAGCTCATCTACTTAACCATCACAAGGCCTGATGTGTGCTTTGCTTTGAACCAAGCCAGTCAACATATGCAAGCACCTAATATTCATCACTAGAACATAGTAGAGAAGATTTTGAGATACTTAAGAGAAACTCCAGGTCAATGTGTTTGGATGGCTTTCAACAGGAGCACTGAGATGGTGAAATATTGTGATTCTGATTGGGCTGGAGATAGAGTTGATAGGAAATTAACCACTGGATATTGCACCTTCATTGGAGGAAACCTGGTTACATGGAAGACCAAGGAGCAGAAGGTTGTATCTTGTTCAAGTGTTGAGCCAAAATACCAATCTATGATGAAGCTAACTAGTGAACTCATATGGATCAAGGGACTGTTAAGGGACTTTGGCTTAGAGATCACAACACCAATAACTATGCATTATGACAACCATGCAGCAATACACATTGCACCCAAATCAGTCTTTCACGAGAGGACAAATCATATAGAAGTAGAGTGCCATAAGGTGTGACAAGCAGTGGAACAACAAGTGATCCATCCATGCTACACAAGGAGTGAATATCAACTTGCTGACATCTTCTCCAAGGTAGCTAACAACAAGGTTTGTGAGTTCATTCATCCTAAGCTTGGACTCATAGACCTCACTTGCACTGATCCTCTTACCATGAATTGTTCTACTCTTTTTCCTTTACCTGGGTTTTATCCCAAGTGGTTTTTTTCCAAGTAAAGGTTTTAATGAGGCAATGCTTCATGGTATCCAAGCTTGAGCAGTCCCTATGGTAGAGCTTGAGAGGGAATGTTGACATGAAGAAATAACATGGTTAAAGCAAAAATGAACAAGAGAGAGGAGATTTGCAAGTTAACTTAGGATGCAAGTCCGTCTGTAGAGCTTGACCTACAAGTCTGTCCGTACAACTTTCCCTAAGAGTGCCTTGGAAGGCAAGTAAAGGAGTGGTACGAGTTTAAATATCTTCTCTGGTCTCCTTAAGCTCTGAAATAAAATAAACAAGTTGAATCAAGTTACTGGAACCGTTGGAGCTTGGTGGCAAACCAAAGTCACATGCTCTTTTCAAGGACGTGTTACCTCCTGACCCTCCTCTCGTGTCATTGCAGCTGGTGTGGTTCACAACATCCTCTCTACCTTCAAAAGGATTTGACATCAAATCATGTTCTTCAAGGTTGAATGAGATGTATAAACTCAGATTCTTGGTTGATCCTCTTTGGACCAGGGTGTTGCTATTGTTTCTATACACACACGTCATTCCTCATGTCTAAAAGACAAGGTTTCGAAGCCCCTTGACAAACCTCAGATTGCCCATGAGACTGTCCTGATCCATACACAAGGATTGATCAACAAATTGCAAGAAAATATTTTCTTGATATCACCTTCTTCAACCAAAGTTGGAAGTGCCAAATCATGTGCTTTAGGTGACCCATCAAGTACTCCCTCCTCAGCCATGGTTATGTGACACACGTGGTTACTCAAATCTTGTTGGTTACATCTTGTTTCAGCTGATCAGACAAGTTGACAAGAAGTTGTCGATTTCTGTTCAATCTTTTCTTTCTCTTCTGATGGTTCCTTCTAGTAACAACATAGCTCATAAACTACTGAGACTTGTCGTGGGATTATCCTCTTTTGTTGGTTATGCACAGCTGCTCTTCATTCTTGATATATCTCATTACTGAGGAGTTTCTGAAACTGTCGTTTTCGCAAAGCAAGTTGTGCAACAAGTTTCTGAGAAGTTCTTGGTTCATCAAGACTACCGTAGGTCCTTGGATCTCCAATGGCTGACTTAGGTCATGCCCTAGCGAGCTAGATGGACTATGCATCCTTTCCAAATTAAGTTGACCATACTTTCTAGATACAAATCTTTTCTTGATGATTTTTTTTTATCTCAAACCAAGAAGAAACTTGTTGTTCTCCATTGAATCCCCTAGTCTTAGCAACATGATTCCACCAAGTGAGTGCATATCCACAGAAACCAGTGACTGCTAGATGTGCCTTCTTCTTTTCAATGTAGTATTTGCAGCTAAAAATAAACTCCATATTCTTTTCACGGTCTAGGTATGCATATATATCAATCTTCCCATGAAAGGATGGACTTATGAGCTCTTATTAATATCCAGACATGAATATCACTTGTTAACTAACAAATTTCGAGATCCTTGGTTAAAATTTAAAATCTTAACCCTCAAGTGACTCTGATACCACTTTTTACGGCCCTGGAAGAGCTGTCTCTCCCTGTATCACTTGAAAGGGCGTGGTTGAAAGGATCAAGAGGCTGTTAATACTCTAGGATGGTTGATGGCGTCACCTTAGTGCTATTGATTTCTCAAATGTTGTTTTGCTGATCCTGAGGCACAGAATAACCCTGCTTAGTGTCTAGGATGGATCTCAGGAGATTACTCTTCCTCTGTGTGATATAGACCACATCCACCTAAGTGAACGACGAGACAAAGTCTCAAGAACAATCTAGTTTTCACCAAAAAGCAATTTTATTAAAAATCTCGATTGATTTGTTTACAAGAACGTGAAAGATGCTTATCATGCCTAAAATAAATCCCTAATCCTTAACCATATTGGTTTAGGACGTGCTAATCCTATTTAAACTTGGTTTACTACAACTAATCCTATTAAAACTTGGTTTACAAAACTGATATTACAAGCAAAGGAAATATTCCAACAAGCTAGTTTTCTTCTTGGGTGTTTCCCCTTTCTCCTGCCAGCCCACGAATTGAACTGAGTAGTGACGACCTACCTAATGGGTCTTGGGTCGTGCAAAAGTATTTGGCCCAGTCAGAAACCAAGTGGATCAATATTTTGGTTGCAATCTTTCTTCTTGGCCCAAAATTTTTATTTTAACTAACTCCAAATTTAGCCCAATCCAGCAGCTTCCTGACTTGTTTTCCTTGTTGTACATTCCCACTTGGCCGTTGAAAGTGATAACATAGCTTCTGTTAAGCTCAGCTGCTTGAATCCTCCTTGTTCAAGTTGTTTCAAGGTTGTACCAAGAGTTCTTCTCTTCTCTCTGTCAAGAACCTCAAAAATCATGCCAATAAGACTAAGAAACTCTCCATTAAGCCAAGCTATTATCAATAGCTTTGCTTTTCCGTATATTGGACCCCATCTCTTCAGTTTGAACCTGATCAGGATCGCCCCAGGATCATAGCATTTGTACCCCTTTGGGGTACGAGAGTACCCAATAAACATCGACCTTGTACTCTTAGCTTCAAGTTTGTCCCTTAACTCCCCGGGTACCAGAACAAAGCAAAGACAACCAAACATCCGGAGATGATCCAGTGATGGCTTGCTATTGTTCAGGACTTCAAGTGGACAGATGTCTTGAAGAATATTTGTTAGAATCCGGTTGATCAAATAGCAGGCTGATTCCACAGAATCACCCTAAAACCTTTTGGAACGTTTTTCTGGAACATCATAGACCTTTCAACCTCCATAAAGTGGCGATTCTTCCTTTCATCTACCCTATTTTGTTGTGGCGTGTAAGGAAAACTTGTCTGATGAATGGTACCGTGTTTGGCTAAGCGGTCTTTGAATGCATTGCTTGTGTACTCTCCTCCATTATCTGATCTAAAGTTTTTAAGTTTGGCATTGTATTGGTTAGAAATGCTTCTAGGACCCTATCTTTAGACTTATGCAATGTGACCCATGTGTACTTAGATTTTTCATCAATGAATGTGACATGATACTTATGATTCTACCTAGACACACAAGGGACAGTCCAAAAATCCAAATGAAAATAGATCAAATCATTGCTTAGAGATATAATCAGATTTTGTAAAAACATTCTTACAATGTTCACCCAAGATACAAGCTTCACAACCATTATTTTTAAAGGTAACATCGGGGAAGATCAAGTTCAAAGCCCTACTATGAGCATGGCCTTGTCTAGCATGCCACAAAGCTTCATTATTTCTAACAAGAATATAATTAAATGAGCAATAATAATCAGAAAGTGCCTTGATCTTTTCAAGCATATATTGGTCGCCTTTGGTAAACCCCTTCCCAATCACTCTACTGTTTTCAATATCCTGAAACTTCACATCATTAGGACTAATGGAAATTGTGCAATTAAGATCAGTAGTCACTCATTTAACTGAGAAAATATTGGATGTGAAATAAGCCATATAGAAAGCTTTATATTCTTTTTCAAATAAGCTCAAGTTCCCTATTCCTTTAAATGGTATCTTATCACCATTAGCAATCAAAACATGTCCTAAAGCTGGTTGTAATGATGACATGCACCAGAGTCAATGATTAAAGGTTTAGCAATACGACTAACAGTCTTAGATATGTTTGATGCAGCATAGGGTATACCATCATCATGAGCTTTACAAGCAGCTAGAGAGTAACCAGACACCATACCATAATGCACTTTGAGAGCTTTGAGGATGAGGTCGAGCTCTGACTTTCTGAGCACTTCATCTTCATTCAGTTTCAGGACACTGCTTGTCATGGCCTTTCCTTCGCGACAATGATTGCCTGAGGTCCCTCCTTGCTTGGATTAGCACATGGTGTAGTGAGCTCTTTCTGTGTCTGTATCCCTCATAAAATTTGTCTTGCGATGTGGGTGAAAAATCCAGCACTGGCCCCTTTTGTGTCCCTACTTCTTGCAATGCTTGCACACAACAGTGGACTGACTCCTCTTGCCATCATTTCTGAAAGAAACCTTGTTGACTTGGGGTACTTCTGCTTTGTTTGCAAAGGAAAGATCACCCTTTCCACCAAAGAGACCAAGCTACCCTTGCTCCTTATGGATCTTAGCACACACATATTTAAGAGTTGTTAGCTTCTCGTACCTCAAGATGTGTTTGATTAGATCATTTTAGGTCGGGTTGAGGGTGAGTAGGAGCCCAAAGTGTGGAAATGTGGAATAAAGATGAGGAGATTCTGGTGATGCTTCTGTGTATAATTGGAGTGAAATGGAGCTGGTACAAAAACAGGGCGATGGTACGAATTGTACGATCAGCGTACGGATGGTATTGCCTGTGTACAAACATGTAAGGACCACCTTGACCAAACCATTACAGATAACCCTTATTTCATAGTTTGGAAATGTTCAAAAAGGGCAAAATTGTACGAACATTCGTTGTCCGTACACTTGGACTTACCTTGGGTAAATGGCAAATGGACGAGTGAAGGAAGAAAGAAAAGCCTCTAGGTGAAGGAAAAGGTTTGGTCCCTACTTGGTTCAAACCAGAAACTGATAAGGTTAACGCAAGTCTAAGAGCTGGTGCTATCTGAAAAGAAGCAAGAGCATCTAGTCAAGATGCTCTTGGCATCAAGTGTGTGAGTCATATCAACCACTCGTTCAAACCAGACGCTCCTCGGTCAAGCTGACTTTTCATGCTTCTCTTTTAAATCCGTTAACCCTTGTATCTCCCTTCTCTTATTATTTGTAACCCACAGCAAGCAATAAACTCACGGAGTCTATTCTCTCCTTCATCATTTATATTCTATGTTCATAATCTCGGAATCTCTTTACACTCGTCCTAATCTCTCAAATCTTTCTCTATTTATTTGTAACCCGCATCAAGCAATAAACACATGCTTGCTTCCTTGTATCCATTATTCTTTGTATCTCCTTTCTCTATTTATTGTAAACCCAAACAAAAGTAATAAACCATGGAGTATATTCTCTCCTTCATCAATTTTGATTTTTAGTCCTTAATCTCTCCACATTTGTCCTAATCTCTCAAATATCTCTCTATATTTGATCCTTTCTTAAAACTCTTACAAATACCTTGTCTTGCTCACGCCTTTCATCCAGGACATAAAGCTCTGAACTTTCCAAAGTGAGTCGTAAACTCCATGTCTTCTTGACTCATGCTGTTGATGGATCTCTTGATCTCAAACACACGGCTGAGGTTTGAGATGTTTACGTAGACCTTCTTGATAGTATCCCATAAATATTCCCCCTTCTCACAGTAGGAGTATGTTTAAAGGATGGGAGCATCTAACGAGCCTTGGATGATGGTCTTCTTGTTCTTATTTCCCTTCATCGACAAGAGCCATCTCCTTGTATCCTTCTGCTAGATTAGCCGTCTTTTGAGCTGTATTCTTTGTTACATGACTCCACAAGCCTTTACTTCCAAGTTCTGTTATTACTAGGCGATCCCATAGAAAGTAGTTTGGTCCTTTCAGAACCACTGAATGACCACCTATTTTATGTTGTTCTCCATCTTGATCAAGCCAACATGAAACGAGCTTCAAGTCTTGTCCTTGAGCTTTTATGGGTTGCAGATAGTGGAAATCTTCAATCTTTGTTCTTGAGCTTCCAAACAGATATATCAAAAAGAACAAACCAATGTTTGGAACAACCTGGTTCTGACTTAAGCAGTGCATTCAAACACCACTTAACCAAACAAGGGATTATTCACCACACTAGATGTCCCTAGACTCCACAAAAAATGGCGTAGCTGGAAGAAAGAATTGGCATTTGATGGAGGTTGCAAGGTCCATGATGTTCCATAAAAATGTTCGTAAATGGTTTTTTTTGGGGGGATGTTGTGGTGTCTGATTGTTACCTGATCAACCGGACTTCAATAAATATTCTTCAAAATATTTCCCCATTTGAAGTCGTCAACAAGAGCAAGCCATCACTGAATCTTCTAAGGGTATTTGGTTGTATTTGCATTGTTCTGGTACCAGTGGGGCTTGAGGAATAAACTTGAAGCCAAGAGTACAAGGTCCATAATCATTGGGTACTCTCCAAACCAAAAGAGATACAAATGCCATGATCCAATAGCCAGAAAGGTCAATGTCTTTCGGGAAGTGAAGTTCGTTGGAAGATCTATCAAAGACTTTGTCATATAAAGCCACCAACCTATGGATTATCCTTAAAGGTCTTGGGATTAAGCTTACTCTGGATCGAAACACTGGGAGGGAAACATCTCCAGAGGCTGAAGAAGATGTTGACACATCCCATCTTGATCATGATGGGGGAAATTATCCTGAAGAAGAAAATCTTGAAGGAGAAACTTCAAGGAATCATGATGAAGATGTGGTAAATGAAGGAAATACTAGGACCGATGAGGATGAGAAAAGATCAAGAACCAGCAGAAGCTTAGGAGGAGAATGTGGTGCAACCAGAATTAAGGAGGAGTACAACAGTGAAACGATCAAACTGGATCAACACCAGAGTTTACTATAATGCTCAAGATGTGGCTCATTCAACTCAAGAAGTCAGCTAATTCGCTAAGTTTCCCACTGACAATTGCGCCTTTATGACCGGTCTTGTTGAGAATCAGGTACCAAGATCATATGAGGAAGCTATGGAAGATGAAGAATGGAGAAACTCAGTAGTAGATGATGCTAGCGCCATGATTAAAAATGATACTTGGTATGAGAGAGAATTGCCAAAAGGGAAGAAGGTTGTTTCCAGCAGATGGATCTTAACAATCAAGTACTTACCAAATGTTGAGTCGAGGTTCATATTTGGGTTAGAGAAAGAAGAAAGGGAGAAGATGGTTTTGGGTCGACCATGACCATACATGCCATACAATCCGTACAGTCCGTACAAGTCAGGGTTGACCAAAACCTTGACAACTTTGGGAGAAGGGTGATTTAGGTCGACCATGACCGTACAGTTTATACTGGTCGTACGTACAGGCATGGGTCGACCACATGTAAAATGTCATCCGAGTAAAACAAGAAAGTTACGCGTCGACTTATCTTAGGCGTTTTACCCTTATCCATCCGTTGTGAAGGAAGGTAGGATCAGCATTGACAGGCTGGCACAGATGGAAAGGAACCAGCATCTTGTCAAAGACGCAAGATGCCATTTCCATGGCTCTCCTTGCCGACGGTTCAAAATAGACGCTCCACCCTTCAACCGAGACCACATATTCTCCCTTCTTTGTTTTTTCAAAAAACCTTTGTATCTTTTCTCTATATAATGTAATATTGAGTAAATGAAATAACCAAACAGTTCTCTTTATTCTTTAATCTCAGTGTTTCCCATCAATCTTTCATTTCTTTAGTCTTGGTATATCAATTCTTCTCCTAGTGTCTCCTAAATCTCTTTCTGGTTACGATTACTCTCTAGATTTCAAAACAACTTATAGTATCAGAGACATGTTCGTGTTGACTGGGTTTGTGTTCGTCGTTTGAAGAGTTCAAGGTCGAAGCTTTTTGAAGATTCAAGTTGTTATCTTTGGATATCCGCGTTGAAGACTGAAGATTAAAGTTTTTTCGTTGAAAATCTGAAGTCTTTCCGTGTTCATCTTTGCAAAGACTCATCGTTTCATTAAGTTTTTGGGTTTAACCAAGTTTCAAAGTTCAAGATCTCATCTTTATCAAGATTTTGAAGTCAAGCTTTTCGGAGATGGATAATGTTAACATGAAGGTTCCAGTTACTCTAATGGGGAGTAACTATCTGTTGTGGTCTCGCCTAGTGAAGACTGATGTGGGATGTAAGGGTCTATAGAATCATATCACATCTGGTGATATTCCGAGTCTCAGTACTCAGCAAGGTGACACTAAAGGTGTTACAAGTGAGGAAGAGAAATGGTAACAAGAGGATATGCTGGTGATGTCGCATTTTCAAGGATCATTTGAGGCTTATAGCTACTATGAGAAGGCAAAGGATCTGTGGGATACCAAGAAGAAGGTGTATGGAAACACTTCAAACTTAGGCCAGGTGTTTGAAATTTAGAGGGCGATCATTGGTCTGGTGTAGGAATACATGGAGTTCACTAAGCATCTTGGGAGGTTTCGAGCTCTGTCGTCCGAACTTGAGATGTTGACGCCGAGTACAATCGATTTTGATGAGCTAAATGACAGGCGTGAGCAGGACAAAGTCTTTGGACTATTGTCACCTTGAATCTAGCTTACAACAGCCTCATCAAGAACATCTTAAGAGCTGAAAAGCTTCCATCACTTGAGGATGTTTGTGCATGGATACAGAAGGAACAAGGTTCTGTTGGGTTATTTTGAAGCAAAGGAGAGCTGTTCTTAGCTAATCAAGCTGCAAAAACTTATCAAGCAGAGGCTCCACTGGCTAATAAGGCTGCGTACAACAAGTATGAGGAGAGGAGGTTCAATGGAAACTGTGTTCACTGCAAGAAGCATGGCCACAAGAAGATTCAGTGCTGGATCCTTCACCCTCATCTCAAGCCGGCTAAGTTCATGAAGGAAAGGGAAGCCGGAGCCCCCATCTTGGAGGGTTCAAGTGGTGCTGATACTATCAGCGAAAATGATGGACATAGGCGAGAGGCAAGTGATGGAAAGTCTCTGGTAGCCTACACTACCAACACCAACCGAAGCAATGATAAAGACTACATAAGGAGGCCTGACACTGAAGCTCTCATCAAAATGCTCAAGGATAATCGTAACACCGTTGAAAACCTTAATGGATATTCTCTTGGTGTTTCCATGGTTTCTAGTGTTCTAGGAGATACAGATTGTGCATTTAGGACTGCTAGAAATGGTAGTACTCTAGGGAATGAACGTACGATTGCTAGATCAGATCCCATTCACTCATCTCCTCATATTCTTTGTCACAGTGCTAGTAGCATGTCTAAACCTTTGATAGTTGATTCTGGTGCCTGCCATTACATGATAAGTGATACTCATTTGATTAAGGATATAGAACAAGGAAATGGTCATGTTATGATTGCTAATGGTGATAAGATACCTATTAGAGGATTAGGTAATCTAAAACGGTTTAGTAAGAACTCTAGAGCTTTTTACATGCCTGGATTCACATCAAAACTTCTCTCTGTCAAGAACCACACTATCGATTTGAATTGTAATGTCATATTCAGTCCTAATGATGAGAACTTTCAGGATATTGAGAGCACCCATTTGATTGAAAGGTAGTTACCAAGGGCGAGTTATATTGATGTAACTCTTCCTCGATGTGCAATCAATGAAAACTACCCTAGTTGAACCATGAAGAAGCTTGTGATGGAGAAAGACCAACAAGAGCTCAAATGGGAGTTTTGAGACTTCTCACTCCATCAACTGACCATGAGGAGTATTATAGTCAAGCCAAAACCAGTCCAGTTCGTGGGTCAAAAGAGATGATCAGAGAATTCACTTTCTCGGTCATATCGGTTCATGGAGGCCACCTGATGATCTAATGATGTTCTTGTTCCCCCTTGGTGAAGCAATGCATGGTTATATGAATCCTAAATCATTATTACAATCCAAGATTTCTAAGAAATCTTATGGTCACGTTTTGGATCAAGAGGCCCAAGGAGAAGCTATTTCAACTAAAGAAGAAAGTCATAACAAATTCACTATGGGAATGTTTCATGCCAAATTCGACCAGCCCTTACTTCAGTCAATTTTAAGACCATTTTAACCAAGAATACCAAGAGGGAGCCATCAAGAAATTCTTGGTCGTGGCATGCCAATAGCCATTCCACAAAACACATTTTCTGGTTCAGTCTACATTCCTAGTTTCTAGTTTGTTTTTTTAATCTCTACACTTGTTATTTTCATTTCTACAAGTTGTAAGTCCTATATAAAGGGATGCATGTCTAGAATAAGATTTATTAAGCTTTTTTTATCAAAAACTATCTCTTTAAACTGTGAATCCTTTGTTCATCTTTGAACATCGATTGCTAGGAGTTCATTATATGCAAGCAAAACTCGTCCTTGATCTTTCTAGTGAGTTTATTCTCTCGATCAAAGGCACATTTATGCAAGCATTGATCAATCCACATATCCTCACTGAATTTTATGAACCATCTCGACTTCTATCCATCAAATCATCCATCATTCACGATCTGAATCAAGCCATCTCTCTCTCTCAAAAGATTTGATCAACCTTCAAAGAATTAAGGACCAAGAATCTTGTCATAAGGGGTTCATCATTTGGTATTAGAGCAGATTTGAAGGTTTTTGATCTCTGGTTTGATTATGACTTTTCGATTTCTCTCTGTTTTTGGGAATTTATTTCTATTCTCTGCATTTTCTTTGCAACTTTCTCTTTTCTATCTATCTATTGTATTTGCAAGAGGGCCAACCTGATTATAAAAAAAAGGAATTAAAATACGAAAATCAAAAGAAACACCAGAGAAAAGTTGAGGAGGACTAAGGCTGAAGAGAAATCCAGCCCGAGTGGTAGAGCCTCTTTCAAACAAAAAAATCTTGCAATCTGTCTATCTATTTCTTTTTTTGGGTCGGTTTGTTCTCTAAAGGCTTGATCTTTGTTTGTTGCTTAGCTACTGGATTCACAAATAAAACTAACAGAAAATACCTGAGAGAAGCAAAGAGAGAAGTAAGGCTTCAGCTATCTGTAACTGTGCTAATTTTTATTATTGAGATTGTAGCAGGAAGCCATGTTTGGAGGAAGCAATGGCAGAAGGAGACGACCTGAAAAGGATTTAGAGTATAAACTGTTCAATTCTGCTACAAAAGCAGCCTTAGAAAGAAGAGAGAAATCTATGAGAAAGAGAGATTCATATACTATAGATGAGTCTGGTTATGAGCAGGAAAAGATACAATCTAGGAGGTCACTGGAAAGGCTTAACAGGAGGATCACATATCACGATCAATTCAGTTCTTCCACAAAGAGTTTGCTGGAAAAAGACAGAATTTGATAAGAAAAAAATTTGGTTTTTAACCATTCTGATTCTTTGTTGGAAAAGGCACGACCAGTAAGCAAGAGGAACCAACGAGGAGGAGCAAAAAACATCTAATAAATGCCAGAGAAGAGACAGGAGCTTTCTATGTCGTGATCCCATAATGAAGTCTCAGAAACAACACGCAGCACTTGATTATTTTGACAGCCAATAATTCCTGATGATTTCAAAAGGATTACACAACAAGTACTTCAAGATTTTGTAACTTCTAAGAAAATGGGACCAAACTCACGTCCCTCTTCAAATTTTGATGGTCCAAGAAGATGTAGAAAGAAAGAGCAGGCTATCCAAGAGATGGGAACATAAACAATTAATGTAATGAAAGAATCTGAGACAGAATTTGGTTGTTCTCTTTTCTCTCCTCAATCTGAACTTAATATCAGTAATACTTGTGATGAACTATTCTGTTTTAAACCAGTGCAACCTAGTAGTCTTATTTCAGTGTCCCATGTCTCAGAAGAACACTCACCAGAAGAAGAACAATCGACTTTGGTACAAATTGAAGTGTTGGAGCAGCTGATCAGCTTCAAACCAGAAACAACTTTTATACCTTTGTTCCCTGACTCTCAAGAGCACTTTAAGGATATTGTAATGGTTAATTATGTGCCTGATTTGTTGGTTATGATCTCTTCTAGTGATGTAAAACATTTTGGTCTTGACAATGTAAAAGAATTTTGTGTTTCATTCTTTTTAGAAACTTGAACAAGATAAATTTTCTGATCAAAAACGTTTTTCATGTGGTAATAAAATCAATCCTGGCCTAGTTTAGAATTTTTATCAGTTATGGAACATAGAAAAAGTCTTGATCACCTTAAAAAGACATTAGAGCTTGTCCTGCAGCAACCTGATTTCTATTTCAGAAAACCTAGTGATACATTTGCTTGTTTTAAAGATAATAGCTTTTCTGTGAGTTTTTCTAGGCATGAAATGGTCTCTGATAATTTATTTGCATCTCCTTATGCCCTGAACGAACCTAAGAAGTTGCAGGAACCGAAATTACTTAGACCATCTCCAATCCTACTGCAAAAAAAAAAATACTGCAAAATGGAGTAGAAAATGCAGTCATGAACAAACAAAAAAACACTGCTCCATTTATAGAGTAATGTGTTTTTTGTTTGTTCATGATTGCATTTTCTACTCTATTTTGCAATAGTTTTTTGCAGTTGGGTTGGAGATGCTCTTAGGGCTGAAATTGAGTTTGTTTTGATTCTGGTTTGAAACCTACTAGTTAATGTTTTGAAACTGAAAAATCTTTGTTTCTCTTAGGATCATGCTCGCAGAATGATGTTGTTTTGAGATTTGATGATATACTAGTGTACAACACATTCTTTGAAAAACATGGTGAGCCTTTTATAAATGATTCTCAGATTGAACTTAAATTTTTGTGTTCATATTTTGAGAAATTTAGGCATGATTTGAAGTTGTTTTATGTTATTGCGTGCCTTGGAAACATTATGGTTTACAACACTTTGTTTGATAAACACACTGAGCCTTGGTTAAGTGGTTCTCTGTTGTGTTATGAATCTGAGAAACTTTTGCACATTTTGGAGTTGTCTTTAAAAACTTTGTTCTTTTGTGCCTTGATACCATTCTGGTCTATAATACATACTTTGATTTGCATTCTGAAAGTCTGAAACAAGTGCAGCATGTTCTCAGAAAGAAACTCTTGGTTATTGATCAGATTAAGAACATGTATTTCATATATGTCAGTGGATATATAGTCTCTGTTTTGAGTGTCCAGTAACAACAGGTTCATTCTCAGCGGAGTGTAACAAACTAGAGCAGAGAACATGTTTACCAGCCTGCGATTTCGAGATGGAAGTACTTGAGGAAAATGACTTCAAAACTCCAAGGAAGTTTTTATCCAAAACCTTAATTTGATCTTGCTTTCATGCTTACTTTGTTGATCATTTGTCTCACTTCTAACTTGTTTCCTTTTAATGCAGGAGATGCAGATTTGAGGACAAATCCTTTCAAAGGAGGATGGAATGATGTAACCCTTCCTAGATGTGCAACCAACCAAAACTACCCGAGTTAGACCATAAAGAAGCTTGTGATGGAAAGACCAACAAGAGCTTAAATGGGAGTTAAGAGACTATCTCACTCCATTAACTAACCATGAGGAGTGTTATAGTCAAGCCAAAACCACTCCAGTTCTTGAGGTTACAAAAAATGATCAATGAATTCACTTTCTCTGTATATTGGTCATGGAGGCCCTAGATGATCTACTTAAGTTCTTGTTCCACCTTGGTGAACCAATGCATTCTTATAATAAGCCTAAATCGGTATTATATTTCAAGATATCCAAGAACTCTTATGGCCACGTTTTGGATCAATAGTCCCAACGAGAAGTGATTTCAGCCTAAGAAGAAAGTCATAACAAATTCACTATTGGCCTGTTTCATGCCAAATTCGACCATCCCTTACTTCATTCAATTTCAAGACCATTCTCACCAAGAATACCAAGAGGGAGTCAGAAGTAGACATTCCTAGTTTCTAATTTTCTTAATTTCTACATTTTGTCTTTTCATTTCTACAACTTGTAAGTCCTATATAAAAGGATGCACGACCTGAATGAGATTTATTCACCTTTTTTATTAAAAATTATCTTTAAATTGTGAATCCTTTGTTCATCTTTGAACATCGTTTGCTAGGAGTTTGTTCTCTGCAAGCAAAAAATTTCCTTGATCTTTCTAGTGAGTTCATTCTCTCGATCAAGTGTTGATCAATCCACAGATCCTCACTGAAGTTCATCAAACATCCATCAAATTACCCATCATCCACGATCTGGATCAACCCATCTCTCTCTCTCAAAAGATTTGTCAACCTTCAAAGTATCTGGGACAAAAGAATCTCGTCCTAAGGGGTTCATCATTTTTTCTTGATGAGCTTACTCATGTTTCTGATTATTGTTGTTCATTTACTTCTGCTTTTGCTTTGAATAAGAATATTTTATGGCATGCTAGACTAGTGTTGAAATTTAAGAATTTGTAACCTTAAACATTTCTTGTGAAGCTCTGATCATATGGGGGAAGAAGCTCAATGGATTTCTTAGTTTTTATTCATTACAACACATACATATTTATACAGAAAGGGACAACTAAATGCTTCAACGTAGAGCTAATACTCGTCAGTCTATTTGTGCCAACTTTCTTCTGGAGCTAAAACCAGGAGTGAATATCGTGGTCACCTCTTGTATAGCAGCTACTTTTGAACTTCCTTACTGGATCTTGTTGGACCTGTTTTCTTTATGCTTCTCTTCCAGATAAGGATTGGGCCATAACTTCAGCTGTACTCACTAATACTGAAAAAGAGTGAGTGTATGTTCTTCTCATGCACCTTCTTCATTCTTCTTTTTCTATGGAGCCACACTCAAATGGATACCTTAAGGTCTCCATTTTCGTTATCACTTTACTCCATAAAGTGATGATAGGCTTTCTGCTCCAAAGCTCTCCTTCACATTCATAATAGGCGCTTTACTCCACACATTCACTCTTGTGCTCTTCCTTGTTATCTTTAGAGTTTAGTTAGTAGATTCTGTCACTCAATACATCCTTTGTGCCTTATGAGGAGCTTCTCCTCCTGCCACTTGGTTCAGCTCTTCCTGGTGTTCTCATTTCAACACTCCTCATCAAGATATGCTGGATATAAATATGGAAGCCACTTTGCACCATGTGTAGCTCAAGCCATCCTTTGCACCATATAAAGTTATTAACAAGGAGAGGAAGTCCAGAGAACACTATTGCACATCTTTGGACTTCCTCTCCTTGTGAATAACTTCAACCACCACTTTGACCTCTCCTTCTTGCTTTCTCCATCAAAGCTGTCTTTCAGAGGTGTTTTCTGTTTGCCTCTTGTGGTTAGTGTGAGTACAATACTGCCATGTTGGGTCACCGTTGGTCTGCCTCTTTTGGGTCAGCCATACATTTAGTAGATCTATGTGTGCAATGACTAGCTAGTTTGGATTCCACTAGTTGGTTAGCCTCCATTGTTGGTCTTCTTGATTCACATTCTAACAACTAGGACATCCTCATGTTAGAGTTTTAAACTTAATGTTACCATGTGTTCTTTTTGAAAATAATGAGTGTGAAGCTTGCATTTTAGGCAAGCATTGTAAGATTTTTTTTTCAAAGATCATCTACTGTATATGAGAATTTCTTTGAATTGATCCACTCTGATGTTTTGACTGCACCTTGCTCATTTAGAGATAATCATAAGTATTTTCACATTCATTGATGAAAAATCAAAATACACCTGGTTTACACTTGCATCCTCTAATGGCTTGTTCTTTTCAATCTCCTCCTCAAGTTTTAGCTTATATCCTTCTTCTTGTGGTGTTTTAGCTGGTTTCCCTTCTACTTTACCTGCATCCTTCAATAATCAAGTGTGTACTTCCTTTGAGAAAGAAATAGTCCTTCTATAGATCGACATATTTCAATACCAAGGAATTACTTTAGGTTACCCAAGTCCTTAATATCAAACTTAGATTTAAGGAAGTCTTTAGTAGATTGGATACCAGCTTTTTCACTCCCTGTTATGATGATATCATCAACATAAACAAGGAGAACAATAATATATGAGGATGAGGTGAGAGAGTGGTTGAGTTTTGATCTCAAGAAGCCTAGTTCATTTAGAGTGGTGCTTAACTTGTTGTACCAGGCTTGAGGGAATTTTTTAAGACCGTAGATTGCCTTCTTCAACCAGAAGACATATCCAGGTTTCACCAAGTGTTCAAGACCAGGAGGTGGATGCATGCAGACTTCATCTTCAAGCTCTCCTTGAAGAAAGGCATTCTTGACATCTATTTTCCATATACCCCACTCAATGTTGGTTGCAATGGATAACATTATGCAGATAGTGTGGATTTTAGCCACTGGAGCAAAGGTATCCAAGTAATCTTCACAATACGTTTGACTGAATCCCCTGTCCACCAGTATAGTCTTGTGTCTTTCAGTAGTGCCTTCCGCATTATACTTTATAGTGAAGATCCATTTCCTTGTGACAGATTTCTTTCCTCTTGGTAATCTTGCTTTAAAACCAATTTCCATTCTTGCTCATAGCATCTCTCTCATTGCCCCCTGACTCTTTGCACACATTGTGCTTCATTGCTTCTTCATATGTGGTTGGGACTTCTTCTCTTTCAAGTACTCCTTTGAAGACTTGGTATTCAACTGGGTAGCAAGCCTAAAATCTAGAATAGAATCTAAGTTTAGACGAATCAAATAAAGAGACTAAGAGAGGTTAGACGAGATTAGATGAGATTTTGAGACTAAAGGTCGATGTGTTCAAGAACCCATCTTGGGAGCTCAAGATCACTTGAGAGAAAAGAGAGACTCAAAAAACTTTTCTTTATTAATTAATGAAATGGAATAACAAATAGATAGAGAATGACGGATACAACATAAGGTTATAACATAAGCATCTAAGGTCAAGGCCGAGGAGCGTCTTGTTTGAAATGCGCAGACGAGAAGGCACACACGCATACTTCCTTTGGCATCTTGACCAGATTCTCTTCCCTCCAGCTGTGCCAGACTGTCATAACGTGGACCAATCTTATCCCAAAAGGTTCATTGAACATGGACGGATGGTAGAAACAATCCGGCCGAAGGTCTCTCCTCGGGTAAACTTTATTAATTTTGGTCGACCAATTTACTTTGGGTCGACCCAAATTTGTATGGCCTTGTACAGACTCTTGTATGGACATTGAACAGACACCCCCAAATTCACTCCTTTTGATTTCCTCAACCTTCTTAAACCTGTATCGTCCTCATAAATAGCTTGTATCCTCACCCTCATGCTTGACCAAGGGAACCGGTCAAACTTGGATGCCATGAGAGCTCCCTCGTTAAAAACTTTACCAAAGAAAACCCTCCTTAGGGATAAAAACTTGATAAGGAAAAAAGTAAAGACCTCATGAAAAAGGGGACTAGTTGTGCCTTGTAAGATCCATGAGTCCTAACAAACGATGGATGGACTCAATGGTTTTCTGTCTAGGCGCCTTATTGAAGACATCAGCCAACTGATCTTCACTCTGAGTATAACATTGTAGGATCACTCCTTGGATGATCATCTGCCTCATTGTGTGGCAATCAAATTCAATATGCTTAGTTATTTCATGGAACACCGAGTTCGCGGACATAGGATTGCTTCTTGATTGTCACAATGCATAGTCATTGGTGTGGGCTGATCTATATCCAAATGCTTTAGTATGCCCTTGATCCAAACCAGTTCATTTGTCAGCTTCAGCACTAGAGCAAGATACCACCTTCTGCTTCTTTCTCTTCCAAGATACTAAGTTCCCACCAATGAAAGTGCAATAGTTAGTGCTCGACTTCCTATCTGCTCTCTCTCTCAAGGCCATTCAGCATCACAGTATCCTACCACTTTAGTGCTAATCGTCTCGCAATGGGGTCTTTACTACTTTTCCCTCATCAAGGTTTTATACCAATGGGTTTTCTTTGATGACATTTTTAATGAGGAAGACCTCATAGCATTGTAAGCTCGACTTGCTCCACATGGTCAAGCTTGAAAGGAAGTGCTGAGTTTAGGTCCATATTCATGTTGAGAAGAAGGAGAAGGGAGAAGAAGGTTTTGATTCGACCATTTCCGTACAGGCCGTACTAGTCATGGTCGGCCAAAATATCGACCACTTTGGATGAAGGGTGATTTGGGTCGACCATGACCGTACAGTCCGTACAGGCTGGACAAGGCCGTACGGTCCGTACAAGTCTGGGTCGGCCAAAGGCAGAAATGTTATCTGGGTAAGAGAAGTTACCAGCCTACTTACCTTGGGAACTACCCTTATCCATCTGTTGGAAAGGAGGATAGGATCAGAGGCGACATGCTGGAAAATAACCAGCATCTTCTAAAGAAGCTAGATGCCACTTGACTGGCTTCCTTGCCCGCGAATTCAAATGCATGCTCCCCTTCATCCTTGGTCACATATTTTGCCTTCTTTGTTTCTAAAAATCCTTGTATGCGTTCTTTATGTATTTTAATGTCGAGTCACATAATAAACCAGACGATTCTCTCTATTCTTCAGTCTCAATGATTCTCATCAACTTCTCATTATTTTAGTCTTGGTCGATCTTGTCTTCTTCTAATGTCTCCTAAATCTCTTTCTGGTTTCAAATACTCTCAATATCTAAAAAGTTCTTAGTTTGAATTATCTTAGAGCTTCTGGCGATCAAGGCAAGGTATTTATTCAATTCCTTTTCCTTTTTTGGTCTTCCAAGACAGGCTTAAGTCAAATTGTACGGACAAAGAAACCCTTGACCTGTCTAGATGATCATTTTCCTTGTCTCTTTAACTTTGTTCTGATGTCTTTTTCTTGTCATCCAAATCCAGCTTATTCCTTCTCCATCTCAACACTCCCCCTCAAGCTTGACCTCAAGTACTGGTCAAGCTTGGAATCATGAAGAACTTTCCTTATTGAAACCTTAATGTGCAAAACCCAGTGGTAAAAAAACACACAAAGGAAGAGTTGAATCTCTAATGATAGGAAGGTCAGTGAGATGTAAGGTCTATGACTCCCAACCTAGGATGAATGAACTCACAGACTTTGGTGCTTGCTACTTTTGTTACGATGTCAGCTAGCTGATCTTCACTGCTAGCGTAGAATGGAAGGATTGTTTAACAAAGGTATTTAAATGATAGAGGTATTATGAAGAAGTGGAGAGAAATTGATTTGAGGTCGTTTGTACAAATGTCTGTTTAAAGGCCATACAGGCCGTACAGTTTGGACGACATAGATCAACAATGGTGGAAAGTTACCCGGGTAAATGTAACTCGGCCAGAAGTTACATTTACCAGTTACCACTCAGAGAAGGCTTGACCAAAGGGATAAGGTGCGCGTCTGGACAAGCTGGCTTATGGATGGAAATGAAGAGCATCTAGTTAAGATGGCTTTGGCTTAAAGCATGTGAATCCTCTCATCCAAGTATTTAAAATGGACGCTCCTATCCGGCCTTGACTACACATGTTTGTCTTTGTGAAAATTAAACCATATATCTAAGCTTCCTCTGTATATTGTAACACTCTGTTAATTATCAAAACAACAAAAATCTTTTAGTCTCTCTCTCTCTAAAGTCTCAATGGTTTCTTAGTCTAATCCGGGTCGAGTGTTCTTCTTTCTTCCTAATTCTCTTTAATCTTTCTATTCTTACCATCTACTCTCAGATTGTACAGAACATTTAATGTTATCAGAGCCAGCTTCACTTGACTCTGGGTTTTGATTTTGAATCCTCAAGAACATTACATGTTGATCAATGATGAACAAGATGGAGAACACCAAGACAACTGTCATTCCGGTTACTCTCAAGGGTGGAAACTACCTCCTATGGTCTTGTGTGGTGAAGACTACCCTGGGAAGTAAGGGTTTATGGAGTCATATCCTCGAGGATGAAGCTCCAAAACTCATTACTTAAGAAAGCGACAAGGAGATTGTCGTGTGTGATGAAATGAAGTGAATCCAAGAAGACAATCTGGGGATGTCGATCCTTCAACGCTCGTTGGATCCGTCGATATTGGAGGCCTACAGCTATTGTGATAAGTCCAAGGATTTGTGGGATAAACTCCAGAAGGTGTATGGAAACATCTCAAACCTTACACGGCTGTTTGAGATAAAGAGAGCTATCAACAACCTAGCTAAAGAAGACATGGTGTTTACCAAACACTTGGGAAAGTTTAGAGCTTTGTGGTTTGAAGTTTAGATGCTGAGGACGAGTACCACAGATACGGATGAGCTGAATGATAAGAATGAGCAAGAAAAGGTCTTTGTTCTACTGCTCACACTCAACATTACCTACAACAACCTCATCATGCACATCCTGCGATCTGAGAAGCTACCATCCCTTGAAGAAGTATGCGCGCAAATCTAGAAGGAACAAGGGTCTTCAGGGATCCTAAGAGGAAAGGGGGAGCTTACTTTAGCTAATCAAGCCAAAGTGCCTCAAGCCAAAAAGTCCAACAAGAATGAACACAAGAGGATCACTGGGAACTATGAACACAGGAGGTTGAATGGGAACTGTGATCATTGCAAGAGGTATTGTCATAAGAAGAGCCAATGCTGGATTCTTCATCATTACCTTAACTTAACCAAGTTCATGAAGGATAAGGAAGCAAGGGTGAATGTTACTTATGGAGCGAGTGATCAACATGGAGCCGGGACCTAAAACCGATCAAATGAAACAAAGGGTCGTGAAGGTGGTGAAAGCAACACTCTGGTGACCTATAGTGCCCATCAGAACCGACCAAATGAGCATAAGTTCATCCGGCAATCTGAAATTGGATGTCCTCATCAAAATGCTCAATAATAATGGTAACAATCTTGGTAATGTCAGTGGGTATCCTTTTGGTGCATCTAAGGTTGCTAGTATCCTTGATCAAACTGATAATGCTTATACTCATACTAGGATGCTCGGTCAATCTCACACTGCTCATAACATGTCCAAACCTTTGATAGTTTATTCTGGTGCATCACATCATATGATTAGTGATACTAGTGTTCTTAGAGATGTAGAACATGCTCATGGACATGTCATGATTGCTAATGAAGATATGATACCAGTTAGAGGTATAGGCAAATTGAAACTGTTTGATAAGGAATCTAGAGCCTTTACATGCCAAAGTTTACTTCTAATTTACTTTTTGTCAAGAAGTGCAGCACTGATATGCATTGCAATTTTATCTTTAGTCCAAGAGATGTGAATTTTCAAGATATTGAGAGCAGTCACTTGATTGGGTAAGGGGTGACAAAAGGAGACCATTATATGCTTGAAGAACTTACTTCTCTACCTGATCATAGATGTTCGTTTACTTCTATTTTGTTGAAATGTGGAATAAAGATAAGGAGGATCAGATTATGGTTGTGTGAAGATTTAGAGTCAAATGAAGTTAGTGCAAAAATAGGGTGATGGTACGGACTGTACAACCTGCGTACAGACGGTACAACTGGTGTACGGACATGTACGAACCACCTCGACCAAACCACTTCAGATCACCCCTATTTCATATTTTGGGAATGTGCAAAAATCGGGCAAAATTGTACGGACATGCTTGGTCCGTACACGTGGAGTTACCTTGGGTTAAACGGTAAATGGTCAAGTGAAGGAGGAAGGGAAAGCTTCTAGATGAAGGAGAAGATTTGATCGCGATTTGGTTCGAACCAGAAATGGATAATGTTGCCGTGCGTCCAAAAGCTGGTGCTAGCTTGAAATGAGCAAGAATATCTGCTCAAGATGCTCTTGGCATCAAGCGTGTGAGCCATACCGACAACTCGTTCAAACCAGACCCTCCTCGGTCAAGTTGACTTCACATGCTTCTCTTTTGTATCTGTTAAACCCTGCTATCTCTCCTCTCTATTTATTGTAACCCCACACCAAGCAATAAGATTATGGAGTCTATTCTCTCCTTCATCATTTCTGTTATCAGTTCATAAACTCAAAATCTCTTTACACTTGTCCTAATCTCTCAAATCTCTCCGTTAATTGATCCATTCTTACAACTTTTATTATATCAGAGCCAGGTTGCTCATAGCATGTGCTTGTTCTTTTCGAAATCTCTATGAGGAAGCTCAAGAACAAAGGCTTGAAGCTTTTTTCTATCTGCTACCCAAGAAAGCTCAAGAACAAGACTTGAAGCTCATACAATTCCAACTTGATCAAAATGGAGAACAACATCCAATATGTGGCAATTCAGTTGGTTTTGAAGGGACCAAACTACTTGCTCTAGAGTCCCCTAGTAAAGACATCACTTGGAGGGAGAGGCTTATGGATTCATGTAACAGAGGATTCAGCTCCAAAGCCGGCTAATCCAACAGAAGGAGACAAGGAGATAGCTCTTATGGATGAACCGAAATGGGAACATGAAGACATGATGATTATGGCCATCATCCAAGGTTTGTTAGATGCTCCCATCCTTGAAGCATACTCCTAGTACAGAAACATTTCAAACCTCAGTCGTGTGTTTGAGATCGAGAGATCCATCAACAACATGAGCCAAGAAGACATGGAGTTTAGTGCTCACTTGGGAAAGTTTAGAGCTTTTTGGTCTGAACTTGAGATGTTAAGGCCAGCTACTGCTGATCAGAATGTTCTGAATTAAAGGCATGATCAAGATAAGGTCTTTGGGCTTTTATTCACCCTCAAACCAACCAACAATGATCTAATCAAACACATATTGAGGTCTGAAAAAATTCCAACCCTTGAAGATGTGTGTGCGCAAATCCAGAAGGAACAAGGGTCACTTAGTCTCTTCGGTGGAAAAGGTGACCTATATCTTGCAAACAAGTCTGAAGTACCGAAGTCAACAAGGCTTCATTCAGAAACAATGGCAAGAGGAGTTAGTCAAATGATGTGTGCGAACATTGCAAGTAACATGGACATAAGAGGAGTCAATGTTGGATTCTTCACCCCCCCCCCCTCAAGACGAAGTTCATGAGGGACAGAGATGCAGCTAGAGCTCACTGAACCATGGGTTCATCTGAGCAAGGAGGCACCTTGGGTAATCATTCAGATGGAGGCAAGGCCATGACCAGAAGTGTCCAAAAACCATTTGAAGATGATATACTCCAAAAGTCAGACCTCGACCTCATCCTTAATCTCTAAAAGGGCACTCTGGTATGGTCTCTGGTTAATATTTAGGTGCATCTAAGGCTTATGATACTGGTATTAGTCTTTCTGCATCAAACACGACGGAAACTATGATTAGTATGTCTAAACCTTTGATCATAGATTCTGGAGCATCTCATCATATGATTAGTGATTCTAGGATGATAAAGGATAATAAACGAACTTCAGGACATGTTTGGATTGCTAATGGGGACAAGATACAAATTAAAGGAATAGGGAAATTGAATTTGTTTGAAAAAGAATCCAAAGCTTTCTATATGCCTGATTTCACTTCAATTTTTTTTATCTGTTAAAAGAGTGACTACTGATCTTAATTGAAATGTTACCTATAGTCCTAATGATGTGAAGCTCCAGGATATTGAAAGCAGTAGATTGATTGGAACTGGGATTCCCAAAGGCGACATATATATGCTTGAAGAGATCAAGCCTCTTTCTGATTTTATCGATCGTTTAGTTTTACTCATGTTAAAAATAATGAAGCTTTGTGGCATATTAGACTAGGAGATCCTGATAGTAGAGCACTAAAACTTGATCTTCCCTGATGTTTCTTTTAAAAATAATGGTTGTGAAGCTTGTATCTTGGGTAAACATTGTAAGACTATTTTGTCAAAATCTGATTCTATATACAAGAACTGTTTTGATCTAGTTCATTCGGATGTTTGGAGTGCCCCTTGTGTGTCTAGAGAAAATCTTAAGTATTATGTCACATTCATTGATGAAAAGTGTAAGTACACTTGGGACACATTGCTTAAGTCCAAAGATAGGGTCCTTGAGGCATTTAAATTTTTGAAACTTATATTGCTAACCAATACAATACCAAGCTTAAAATTTTTGATCAGATAATGGAGAGGAGTACACGAGCAATGTATTCAAAGAATACTTAGCCAAACAAGCTGTCCCTATACTCCACAAAAAAATGGGGTAGATGAGAGGAAGAATCGACGCTTGATGGAGGTTGCAAGGTCCATGATGTTCCAGAAAAATGTTCGAAAATGGTTTTGGGGGATGTTCTTGTGGCTGATTGTTACCTGATCTACCAAACTTCGACAAGGATTCTTCAAAATATTTCTCCATTTGAAGTTCTTAATCAAAGCAAGCCATAACTGGATCATCTAAGGGTATTTGGGTGTCTATGTTTTGTTCTAGTACCAAGGAATTGAGGAATAAACTTGAAGATAAGAGTACAAGGCTTATGTTCATTGGGTACTCTCCAACCCAAAAGTGATACAAATTCTATGATCCTATAGCTAGGAAGGTCAATGTTCCCAGAGAGGTGAGGTTTATTGAAACCAAAGGATACTTTGAAGAAGGGAAGTGGGAAGACCTGGAAGATCTATCAAAGACTTAGTCAGATAAAGCCACCAACATATGAATTATTCTTTAAGGTCTTCTGATTAAGCTTCACCATGATCGAAACATTTGCAGGGAAACATATCCAGAAGTTGAAGAAGATGTTGACACACTCCATCATGATCATGAGTTGGGAAATTTCCCTGAAGAAGAAATTCATGAAGGAGAAAAGGCAGGAAGTCATGATGAAGATGTGGTATATGAGGGAACCCCCATGACTGATGGGGAAGCTCAGGAGGAGAATTTGGTGCAACTAGAATTAAGGAGGAGTACAAGAGTGCAACTCAGTCTGCTCATTTGCACCAGAGTCTACTATAATGCTCATCTTGTGGCTCATCCATCTCAAGCAGTCTGCTCATTTGCCAAGTTTCCTACTGATCATTGCGCCTTTATGACCAGTCTTGATGAGAATCAAGTACCAAGATCATGTAAGGAAGCTATGGAGGATGAAGAATGGAGAAACTCAGTGGCATATGAGGCTAATGCTATGATTAAAAATTCTACTCGGTATGACAGTGAATTGCCAAAAGAGAAGAAGGCTGTTTCCAGCAAATGGATCTTCACAATCAAGTACTTGTAAATGGGAAGATAGAGAGGAAGAAGACCAGGATGGTTGAAAGAGGCTACACTCAAACCTATGGAGAGGACTACATAGACACTTGTGCTCCAGTTGCTAAGTTGCATATCATTCGGATTGTCTAATCTATTGCAACCAATCATGAATGGGTCTTATGGCAAATAACGTTAAGAATGTCTTCTTGCAAGGAGAATTAGAAGATGAAGTGTACATGCATCCTTCACTAGGTCTGTAGGGTCTTGTGAAGCCAGGGAATGTGCTAAGGTTGAAGAAGGCTATCTATGGGTTGATGCAGTCTCCTAGAGCATGTTATGACAAGCTAAGGACTACTCTGAATGGGAGCGGGTTCAAGAAGTCATAACTAGACCATACTCTCTCCACCCTTACCACAGTCAGGTATCATTGTCCTTCTTGTGTATGTTGATGATGTCTAGTAGAAATGAAATACTTCCTCGGAATTGAGATTTGTAGATCCAAGGAAGGATTGATCATGTCTTAAAGGCAATATACACTTGATCTTTTGAAAGATGCAGGTAAAATTGGAGGATCAGTTACCAAGACCCTCTTGAAGATGGATACAAAGTCCTACTTGAGGGGGATATGAAAAGATGCTTTGTGGCATGCCAGACTAGGACATCCTCATGTTAGAGCTTTAAAATAAATGGTCGAAGGTGTTGTGTTTGCAAATATTGATTGTGAATCTTGTAGTTTAGGCAATCATTGTTAGATTTTGTTTCATACACAATTATCTATGATCATTGCTTTGCTTTAATTCACTCGGATGTTTGGAAAGCTCCTTTTTGTCTAGAGAGAAACATAAATATTTTGTCACATTCATAGATGAGAAGTCTAAATACACTTGGCTAACCTTGATTCCATCTAAATATAAGGTGTTCGATGAATTTAGAAATTTTGAAAGCTATGTGACTAACCATTTCAGTGCCAAGATTAAATTTTTTAGATCGGGTAATTGTGGAGAGTAAATGAGTCACGCCTTCAAGCAACACCTATCTCAGCATGGAATTCTTCATCAAACAAGCTTCACATACACCCCTCAACAAAATGGTGTGGCAGAGAGAAAGAACATGCACCTTATGGAGGTTGCAAGGTCCACGATGTCCCATGCAAATGTTCCAAAGAGGTTCTGGAGTGATATTGTTGCTACTGCTTGCTACTTCATAACTCGATTTCCAACCAGGATACTTAATGATCAGTCATTATTTGAGATCTTGAAAAAAGTATAGATCAGCCTTGGATCGTCTCCGAGTCTTTGGTTGTCTATGCTTTGTTCTTAGATTAGGAGAGTTGAGGAACAAGTTAGAAGCCAAGAGCACTAAAAGCATGTTCACTGGGTACTCACCAACTCACAAAGGGTATAAGTGCTATGATCCAGTAATCAGGAGGGTTCTGGTGTCCAGGGATTTGAAGTTTGTTGAAGAAAGAGGCCATTAGGAAGAGAAGAACCAGGCAGAGTTGAAGATCTAGCTTCTGTCAAGGGAGCTAACTTGCGGATTATTTTGGAAAGTCTTGGGATTAATCTATTCCAGGATCCAAAGACTTGAGGAGGACAATTACAATGTCCCCCCCCCCCACAACCACTGAGGAAGGTCAGACACCCCACTTCAACCATGAGGGGGGATATGAACCTGAAGGAAACAACCAAGAGGAAGAAGGTTCAGGTTCTCATGATCGAGGTGTGGAACAAGGAAATGGGGAGGAAATGGCAAGAGAATATGAAGAAGGATCAGTTATTGAAGACAATGGTCAGGTTCAGGATCAAGAACCAGTAGTGTAACAGCCCTTAAGGAGAAGCACCAGGATAAGGAATCTTCAATCCAATTGGCTAAACACCAGAGTGTACTACAATGCTCAGGCTGTGGAACATCCATCCCAAGTATCATGTTTGTTTGCTTACTACCCTGAAGAACATTCTGCTTTTATGATCAGTCTGGATGAGAGTTACGTTCCAGTCATATTAGGAGGCAATGAAGGATAAGGAATGGAAGGAATCAGTAGGTGCTGAAGCAGATGCTTGGTATAAAAGTTAGCTACCAAGAGGAAAGAAGGCAGTGTCTAGTAGATGGATGTTCACAATCAAGTATCTTTCCAGTGGGAAGATTGATATAAAGAAGACTAGATTGGTTGCAAAAGGAATTACTCAAACATATGGTGAAGACTATCTTGAAACATTTTCTCTAGTTGCAAAGCTTCACACAATCAGAATAGTATTGTTAATGGCAATAAACCTTAAGTGGGGGCTTTGGCAGATGGATGTGAAGAATGAATTTCTTCAAGGAGAGCTTGAAGATGAGGTTTACATGTATCCTCCTCCTGGGCTATAACACTTGATGAGGTCATGGACCAGAACCAAGTTCCCATAACCATTCCTAAGGTTACAGAAGGTCCTATGACATGTTCCAAAGCTAGGAGACTTAAATATGGATTCATACTTGCCATCCAAGCTATCCTACACAACATGGATTAACCACCATACATGCCAGTAGCTCAACCCACCAAAATAGAGTAGATCAACGAACCAAGTGATGATTGAGCAATGCCTTTGCCCAACTCAATATCACTTCAGGTAAGGAAGCTTATTTGGCTAAAACTGACAAAGAAGGTTATGTGGCAGGAATGGACGTGGAAGAAGAACTAATTTCTGATGAAA
Organism: Moricandia arvensis; assembly: GCA_905132765.1. Taxonomy (NCBI): domain Eukaryota; kingdom Viridiplantae; phylum Streptophyta; class Magnoliopsida; order Brassicales; family Brassicaceae; genus Moricandia; species Moricandia arvensis. The sequence continues at coordinate 78,548 of CAJHQP010000599.1, read as the reverse complement.
CCCACAAGAGTGAAGATGAAGGCTTTGAAGACTCAAGCATTTAAAAACCAGAAGTAGAAGACCAAGTCAAGAGCCCTATCAATGTTAGTCCAGACACCCTCAAGATCAACTACTTAGCAAAGAAGGCCAACACTGAACCAAGGAAAATCTTTACTTTATTTACAATTTGTGCATGTAATATGATTCAGTCTAGTGGTTCCTAGAGCTCGCCCATCCCAGAGACAACCAGGGTTCGAGGCTAAGACTTAGCTTAGGCCATATTTTTCTTTATTTTTTTGCATGTTTCCTTTTTTGGTCTTAAACATGGCAATGTTAGTTTTCCATTTCTTTTAAAAACTCTAGGTCATGTCGTTTTTAGTCTTTTTCCTTTTCTTGAGTCAACCATTAGTTCAAGGCTGAAGGACTATTAATAAAGTCCCACACGCAGCCATTGTAGCGCACAACTTTTTACCTAGATCTATATACGAGTAAGTTTGCCCCTTAAGCAAGCCGCAGACGACTTCTTCTTTCTTGTGAGATTCAAGTGAGCAGAGTCTTGAACTGTATCAAGGATCCATCATCATCCTTGTGGTGTTTATCGTTCCATCAACTTCATCATCAACTGATCCAACAAGAGAGAGCGTGAAAGCCATCTTGTTAGATCCGATCCCCACTTGATCCTTCATCCAGTTAAGTGTCCATCAATCGACCATTCTTTGTTCTCAAGAGAATGCGTGAAAGCCAGCTTGAGGATTCATCATCACTACCCTTCAAGAGACTCCTCCGAGTCTTATGTCATTTGGTGTCAGAGCCAAAGGTTCCTACCTTTGGTTTTTCTTACCCTTTATCTTTAGATCGTTTGCTTTCTTTTTCTTTAGTTTATTAAATGAAAAACCCATAAATATTGACTTCTGTTATTGCTTATATTTCATGTAGTTTCATTCTTAAAACCCATAAAAAGTATTTGAATTGTACCTAGTTGCTTGCTGAAGGTCGATAGTCGTTTGGTAAGAAAAAAGTTAATTGTTCTTGCTAGTATTTTTGTGTAGTTCATAGTTTGTCTTCTCATTAGAACTTGCGTTTGCTTTGTTCAATTAGGTTGCTAGATCTTTAAAATTCGAAAAAACCAAAAAAAAATTAGTTTATTTCATTTTCTCGACCACCCAATATACTTTTGGGCGAGTTTCTATTTTTTCTTAGTCCTTGGTCCCTTGTTATTTTTGAAAACCCTATAAAATTTTCATTTTCTCTCTTTTTCCTTTTACTTTTTTTTACTTAGTTAAAAAAAGAAGTTTCCCTGTAGGGTTTAAAACCCTTTTGTTACCGTTGGCATTTAACCTTTTATTGTTTTTGAGTAAGTTTAGTTGCACCAGCCGAACGATGGGTGACCTTTGAGCTGATGGAGCTAACCCTCCAACCATGGAACAAACCATTACTTCCATGAGAGAAGAGATGAGGGATGTCATAGGATAGTTTGGTGAGCAGATCAACGCCAGGCTTAACCGATTGGAGCAGCATCAAAGGAGAGACCCGGTCCGCAACAAAAATCCCCATCCGAAAGATGAAGTTGGGGATGATGAGAGCATGCCCAGTCAAGAATAAGATGATCTTCTCCAAAAATGCAACCCTAGGAGACAGGATCCTCATAGGAACAACCGAGTTAGAGAGGTACAAACTAGAGAACAAAACAAAGGTATTAAACTTGTTCCTCCTACTTTTGCAGGTAAATCCAATCCGAAAGTGTACTTGGACTAGGAGAAACATCTAGAGTATATTTTTGAGTGTTGTTCCTATGGAGAATACAAGAAGGTGGCCTTAGCAACAACTCAACTCACCGAGAATCCCTTGCATTGTGGGACAGGAATGTAGCTCAAAGAACAAGGAACCGTTTTGGAGCAGTCACAACTTGGACTGATAGTAATGTAGCTCAAAGAAGAAGGAACCGTTTTGGAGCAGTCACAACTTAGATTGACATGAAATACCTTTTGAAGTTGGCGTATGTTTCTAATTATTACCACAGAGACTTACAAACACGTTTTCTCAAGTTATCTCAAGGTAATAGGTCAGTAGAGTACTTTGAAGAGTATGAAAAGCTAATTCACTCACTAGAGTTAGAGGAATTCGAGGAAACCTTGATGGCTTAGTTCATTGATGGACTCCAGAACGTATGTAATAACCCTCACGAGCCAGTGAAATTTCGGTTGAGAAAAATTCCGTTCGACCAGTTCTGCGTTGGTCGACCAGATTTAAAAATAAAATCGACCCGATGAATTAATGACTCAACAGGACTGTCATGTGGTCGAAAGGACTTCCCTTGATAGTTTAAATATTATGATTGAGGGTATATTAAGCTGGACGAGATTTTCCGAAAGCAAGACGAGAGCCAAAGGACAAGAAATATTTGGTCGAAAATTGTTTAGAATTATCGAGCAGCTTCCTAAATAATTCTGCCCAGTCATGTACTTCACCTTCTCGGCTGCTTGATCAGTAACCAAGTCACATGCCATTCACCTTCCTGCTTGGTTGCTTCTGTAGTAAATGGCACATGACAATCACAAGCTGCATGCTTGCTTGCTGGCTCACATTTACAAAATAAAAATCATGTGGCTGGAAAGATTTCTTCTTAGGAAGGAAACTGTGAGCTGCTTGGTTGCTGGAGAAGCTGAAGCAGGACACCAGCTGTCCCTTGCACACCAGAGATTTGTGTTAACCTTGACACTCAGAAAAAGCTCATCTCAGCTACTTAATCCTCTCAGTCACCTGCTTCCCACGTTCTTAACCAAAGAGCAAAAACCAGAGCAAGAAAATCAGAGAGAAAGAAGACTGAAAAAAAATCAGAGAGAAAGAAGACATAAAAAAAAAATCTGAGAGAAAGAAAACAGAAAAAAATTCTGAGAGAAAAAAGACAGAAAAAAATCAGAGAGAAAGAAGACAGAAAAAAAAATCAGTGACAAACTGAGAGAAAATTCAGAGAAATATCAGGAGAGAGATCTGACCATGGACGACCCTTTCCAACCTTCTTATGCCTTGAATAGGTGACTGTGGTGTGTGGAAAAATTATTAGATGGTCCAGAAGATTCATGAGATCACTTCTCAACTTATCAATCTCAAGTATGGAACCGGTAAGACCTTAAATCAGTTTGTTCGGATCAGTTTAATCAGATCAGTTTTAGGGAAGCTTCATGTCTGGAGTAAACCCTAAGCCTTGCTCTGTTCAGTCCTGAGTTGAACAGAATCTTAATCTCTTTTGTTTGAAGGTCAGGACGTGATCTTAGCATGAAGAGAGTGAGCAACCAAGGTTATCCATCACTGAAGTAAAACCGGTAAGGTTTGCGCCCTTGTTTTCTGATCAGTCTGAGTAGAACCGGTTGGTGATAGGTTTAGCTACTGGATGGATCAGTTGTTAAAGGCTTTGTATGGTTCAGAATTGTTTAGTTTCAGTTTGAATTAACCTCATGGAACCGCTAGCTAAGTTGTTATGAAATGATTGGAATTAAACCGAACTGAACTTAATTTGATCTTGTCTAGTACTGATCTGAGCCGAGCTGTCTACGGTTCGAACGTGTCATATACTGATCTAGTCTGAGTTGATCTGAACTTCTAAGCTTTGCCTTGAACCGAGCTGATAAGATCTGATTTAAGTTGCTTCTTTGAAACCGAATTGTTGGATTAATGATCTTGTGTACCGAACTGCTTTGTTTTAGGTAAGTGGTTAAGGTCAGTGGCGGGATCAACCGGATCCTCTCATGTGGACGTTCTGAATCAGAAGTGAAGTTGAGTATGATTATCTTGAGCTCGATTTTAGTCTTCCTTAGCCAATCTCATATAATCAAAGGTGAGTCTAGATAGATGATGAATAAGTTTTATAGGAGTATAGTATGATTGTGTACTAGATATGGTTGATTGATTAAATATTGTCTCTTGATCTATATTTAATTATGAAGTGTTTGCCTTGTGTAAACACTAAATAATTACAAAGAATAATTCTTTGAGGCTTTCCCGAGCCTTAGTACTTGTTCTCAAGTACTAAACTATATGTATAATATTAAGTATATGAATATTGATCATGTGAAGTCTTATCGTATTCACTCTCCCTAAAGTCCCCTCATTACCGTGGATTGTTCCTGCGATATGGAACAAGGTCACGAAGACACGATGATGGAGTCGAACCCTAGAGGCTGTGTAACTGCATGCAGCATTAAATGTTCGATCTTGGAATAGCTAGGCTCGGTTAGCTTTGGTGGTTTTTCGGGTTTTAGCATATATATATATATTATAAGTATGAGTGAATGGCGGGTATCATGGAGGTGATGTTTAAGATAGGATTCACATCGATAAAAGATAGGCCTTATATATATGCAATAGGTGGGAGCCCTTACTTACGAAGGGAAGGAACAAAATTAGCCAGCAATAATTTTATTATCCTTGCAAAGCCGTTTTGTTATATTTTCTGTCTAAAGCTTGTTTACCAAAAACCTCGAGGTTAATCTATAACATTTGTGTAAGATGCTTTTGAATGAATAAATATATAATTTATAAAGAATGTTTAAAATTACGGGTTCCATATGATATTAGTCCTTGTCAGGATGAGCCAACTATCGGGTATTTGCTCGGTCTGGTGGAAAAGCCTCGGGCGATGTCCGATAGGAACGTGGGTGCTTTCTGATTGCTAGTCTAAGGCACTCGGAATTATTCTGGGAACCTTGGATCGACTTTCAGGGAGCATCGACCGTGTCATTTATGATAGGGGGTGTCACAACGTATCTCAAGGCAGGTGGAAAGAAATCAGTATTGTGGCTTACATGAGCTCATGCATCTAGCCGTGCAGATTGAGCAACAACCAAGCACAAGACAGCCAATACTGGACGTTCCAAAACCAATAAAACATGGGCATCTAATGTCAACAAACCAGTTGACAAAGGTAATGCTGTAGAGATTGATTCTCGGTTCAAAGGTAAGGGTAGTGAGCCAAACAAAGGTCTTAAACAAGACCACAATAAGAGCACAAACCAACAAAGAACTCGAGATATTACTTGTATGGCTAAGGGGTGCCCAAACCAAAGGGTCATGACCATCACTGCTAATGGAGACTATGAGTCTCAAGATTAAGCTGACATGGAAGTAGTAGAGTCAGGGGAAGAAGTGGAGTATCCAAACACTGGGAAATGTTGGTTACTAGGAGGGCGTTGAGTGGGACCATCAACCCATAGGAGAAAGTTCAAAGAGAGAACCTCTTCCACACTCACTGACCATCAAAGCTAAGGTATGTAACTTGTTAATAGATGGAGGATCTTGTATTAACGTGGCTAGCAAGTATATGGTGAACAGGTTAGGTCTTGAGACCACCAAGCACCCTCGACCCTACAGGTTGCAATGGTTAGCCAACAAAACCGAGCTGAAGGTCACTGAGCAAGTCAACATTCCTTTTAGTATTGAAAAGTATCAAGATGAAGTATCTTGTTATGTAGTTCTAATGCAAGTTGGCCATATCCTATTGGGGAGGCCATGGTAGTTTGATAGAGCCACTTTCCTCAATGGTCGAACCAACTACTATTCTTCCAAATTCAAGGACCGCAAGTCAACTTAGCTCCTCTTAGCCCATCTGAAGTTCAAGAGCTCTAAGCTAAGATGAACAAGAAGGATATGCAAGTAAAACTAACCTTATGATCTCTCCTGGTTCTATTATTAAGACTATCAGTGCCAAGGGCACCGTGCTGCTAATGATCTTGAAAGAGTGTCTAAGTATACGTAACCAGGAACTTCAACTCCCCAAGCAAGCTGATATGAGCACAGATAGCACCCTTCTCAGAATGTATGGATAGAGGAAAAAAGAATCAAACTCTGGTGGATGGAAGGAATGGAATGATGATTATATCCGGATGGCTTGTACTGGAACAGGATCAGTGCAGGATGGAAAACAACAAATGGTCGTATAACCAACTTGCTATCTCACTGGATGGATGATGGCGTGTAGATGAAGGATGGTTCCAAGCGGCTTGTTCGTATAAACAACTCAACAAGGACAAGAGATGGAGATGGAGTGAATACATTGATGAAATCAATCTGATGGATCGAAAGTCGCCACAAACTCTATGGAATGAGCTTGCTAAGAAAAAGATGCTCTCAATGTTGCTTCTCACACACACAGAAAGACTAAGGTTTTAGTTGCTAGGGGGCAAACTGACTCATATATTTCATAAAGGTTGAATGATACAAGGCTGCCTATAGGGGCTTATATACTTGCCGATGCAGCTATGCCCTTCTAGGGGTCTTTGAAGCAAATTTATTACATTACTCTATCTTAGGACCTAATGAAAACAAAAGGCTAAACAATGCCTTGTTTATTCGAATTGAAAATAAAGAAAATACCCCAAAACCTGCAAGGAAATAAAATATTGAAATGTGCTTACCGTACGTACCGTTCTGGTGGATTTTAATTGTGGTTAGGTAGCCGTTAGGGTTAGGATACGAGCAGAATTTTGAAGTGATGTCGTTTAGAAGCTTGTCTCTTCCCCTTGATACTCACTGTTTCACTTAAGTGGGAAGATTGTGAAAAAGGAAACCATCTCCTTATGTGGAATGATACACATAGGATAACATTATCTTTTGGACCGTCTTGTATAACATAAGGTAGAGCTTTTATAACCTCTGATACATAAATGGAGAGCTTTTCTAGATGGTTTGTGAAGTCCTTTAAGTTGGGGTTGCTACTGGCTTTGGCAAACAATCCTTCAATGGCTTCACAGAAGCTTGCAATCACTCCCTTGGTTCCTGATCTTGGTCTGGGTTCTTGTCTAACGGTTGGAATGTTGATATCTGGTTCTACGTCCTCATCATTCTCTCCCTCTTGAGAAGGTTCTGACCTCAAAACAGTTTCATCTTCATGAAAATAAGATAGATAAGACACATTGAAAGAAGAAGACACATTAAACTCACCTGGTAGCTCCAATTGGTATGCATTGTCATTGATCTTCTTCTGGACTTTGAATGGACAGTCTCCTCTAGGAGATAGTTTAGACTTCCTCTGGTTAGGGAACCGATCTGATCTCATGTGTAACCAGACCCAATCTCCTGGTTGAAAGGAAACCTCCTTTCTTCCCTTGTCAGCTTGGTTCTTGTTCAGCTCATTCTGGTGCTCAAGTTTGTGTTGACCTTCTCATGAATCTTCTGCATTAACTCGGCCTTGGTTTCTTTTTTTGGCTAACCATATGATCTTTGTGGGGAATAGGTAAGAGGTCAAGAGGTGTTGTCGGCTTAAAACCATACACAATCTCAAAAGGTGATATCTTAGTAGCAGAGTGTGGAACTCGGTTGTAAGCAAACTCAATGAAAGGTAGACAATCAAGCCAGTTCATAAGGTTCTTACCAACCGGGGCTCTTAGTAGAGTGGAGAGTGTACGGTTCACAACCTCAGTCTATCCATCTGTTTGGGATGGCAGGTTGTTGAGAAGAGCAGCTTAGTGCCCAGCTTCCTCCAAAGGGTTCTCCAAAAGTGGCTCAAGAACTTTGTGTTTCTGTCAGAAACAATAGTTCTACGGATACCATGAAGCTTCACCACTTCTTTGAAGAATAAGTCAGCAGTTTGGGACGCATCATTGGTTTTGTTGCAAGGAATGAAATGCGCCATCTTAGAGAACCTGTCTACTACTACAAAGATAGAATCCTTGTTTCTGATCTTTGGCAATCCTAGAACAAAATCCATGGAAATGTCTACCCACGGCAGGTCAGGAATAGGCAAAGGAATGTATAATTCATGAGGATGTAACCTAGATTTTGCCTTGAGACAAATGATGCACCTTGCACAGAAACAATCTAAATCTCTTCTCAAGTGTGGCCAGAAGAAATGCTCAGCTACAATGCTTAGCTGATCAGTGCAAAAGGTACAGTTTTTAAGGTTAGCATATAGATGTTCTAGGCGCAGTGTTTCCAAAACCATTTCAAGATGTTTGAGATGATCTTCTAAGCTAGTGCTATAGATTAGGATATCATCAAAGAAAAAACAACAAACTTACAAATGTATGCCTTTAAGACATGGTTCATGAGGCGCATGAAGGTGTTTGGGGCATTGGTGAGGCCAAATGGCATGACTAGCCACTCATAGAGACCTCTTTTGGTTTTGGAGGCAGTCTTCCACTCATCACCTTCCTTCATTCTAACCTGATGATAACCACTTTTAAAGTCTATCTTTGAAAATATAGTGGCACCACTAAGTTCATCCAGAATGTCATCAAGCCTTGGTATTGGGTGTATATACTTGATGTTTATGTTGTTGATGGCACGACAGTATACACACATCCTCCAAGTCCCATCTTTCTTTGGTACTAATAGAAAAGGAACAGCACAAGGGCTTATACTCTCCCTGATGTATTCCTTATCCATCAAGTCTTGCATTTGCTTCTCTAGTTCCTTGGCTTCCTCCGGGTTCACCCTATTGGCTGGTCGGTTTTGTAATGGAGCTCCTGGGATGAGATCAATTTGGTGTTTTATTCCTCTAACAGGTGGCAAAATAGTGGGTATGACCTCCAGGAATAAGTCTTGGAACTTCCCGATTAGTTGGACTATGGCTGGGGGAAGTTCTTGTTCTTCATAACCTGTCAACACACCTTTCTTAAAGATCATTAGTAGAACCTATGTTTTACTCTCTTATGACTTTAAAACTTGCTGGGAAGTGATGTAAAGATTAGTTTTACTTGCCTTGTTACCTTTGTCCATCTCTTTTTGCATGTCTAGAACTTGTTGTGGGGTTAAAAGAGCAAGGTTGTGCTTGCGGTTGTTGTAGAGAAACTGTAGTAGTTGGTGCTGCCACTGTGGATTGTCTCCTTGTCAAACTGCCAAAGTCTTCCCAGCAAAAGATAGCCAGGTTGCATAGGAACAACATCACAAGTCCTTTGATTAGAATATCGACCTATGCTGAATGGAACTACCACTTGCTCACCAATCCCCAAATCTGTCTCAACATTTAACCACTTGTGCCTATATGGCTTTGGATGCTTGGTCTTCTTGAGGCCTATCTTGTCAACCAAGTACTTGCTAGCAACATTAGTACAAGAGCCACCGTAAATGATCAGATTGCATACCTTAGAGTCTATGGTGCATCTAGTATGGAAAATGTTTTCCCTTTGGATGGTTTCTGGCTCAAACATAGTACTTTGGGCTCTCCTGGTCACAAGTATCTTTCCCTCATCTGGATAGTCAGTGATCTCTTCATCAGTAACAGCTATTTCTTCTTCATCCTCTTCTTGAGTTTCATATCCTCCATCTTCTCTGAGGATCATAACTCTCTGGTTAGGATAATCTCGAGCATAGTGACCTTTCCCTTAACATTTTTAGCAAGTAATGTCATGGTTTCTAGGTACAGTACCCTTTCCTTGATCAGTTATGTTGCTCGTGGAAGTCTTTGGTGATGAATTCTTCTTGAACCGGTTTTCCACCTCAATGAACTTGCCTTTGTCTTTGTTATTTTGTAGTGGTGGAGTCCAGGTACTTTTGCCTCTACTGGTGGATATGGTCTTCCTGTTGATATGTAGCTCATCCTGAATATCATAGTGCAACAAGTCATGGAAATGCTCATAGTTCTGCCTTTCTACCTTTCTTGTAATCCGTTCTTGTAAGCCATCTAAAAATTGTGCCATCAAACTCTCCTAAGAGTCTTGTACTTCCAAACCGTTTCTAATTGCATCAAACTCCTCATAATATTCTTCCACTGACTTGTTCCCTTGAGTGAGCTTCCTGAACCTCTTTTGAAAGTCTCTATAGTAGTAACTCGGCACATACCTCTTCCTCAGTAAGACCCTCATGTCATCCCAAAGAACAATGAGATCACACCTAACCCTTCTCCTTTCTGAAGTCTCCCTATACCACCATGACAAGGCAGTGTCAGTGAGTTGAACAGCAGCTAGAGATATCTTCCTTGCCTTTGTGTAACTATAGTAATCAAAGATGTATTCCATCCTTGTTTCCCAATTAATGTAGGCATCAGGTTTAACCTTTCCAGCAAAGGTTGGTGGCGTGAGCCTCAAGTCTTTGCCTCCCTGCCATGGGTTCTCATCCTCTTGACCATAGTCCCTGCCTCAGTCCATTCCTCTATTTCTGGCATTTCTCCTAGGTGGAGGGTGGTTCTCTTCTTCCAGACTAGGCATATTACTATCAGTCCCATCTTCTTCTGGTGGGTTCTCTGTTTGCCGTTGGTGGCCTCTTGCCGGATTGTTGTTTGGTTATTGGCCTGAGCTTGTTGGTTATGCTCCAACCGAGTCATTCTCTCACTGATGGATTGAATGGAAGCCAGAATTTGTGCCATGGTTGCAGCGTCGGTTGATGAGGCACTATCTCCCATTGCTTATCCTGGAAAGATCTTTCAAGAACAAGTGAAGATATGGGAATTGTAATGTCTTAACGAGTAACAATATGCAAGGATGCAATAAACTAAGTAACTTAGATATGGAATGGACCGTCCATAAGACATACAAAATGCAAGGTTTGTATGCAGCAAGAGTTTATAGCCCAAGTTCAAAATATGGAAAGTCGACCACTCGATATGAATGTGTATATATATATATATATTTAAAGTATGAAGTGTAAAACTCAAATTAACTTTAGTTAATGTAAACGACAAGAAATGACTGAGGCAAATGATTTTAAAGCAAAAAATCTTTCGGTTTGTTTTCAAATCTTCGAGTATAGTTTAAAAAAGAAACTGGATTGAGAATGATGTGCAATCTTTTAAAAAGGAAAACTAAGCCTTGCTAACTACTCGTAACACCTTTTTTTGGAATTTTCGTGATGCAATATTAATCAAATAGCCAAAATACTCGTCTTCTTTCTTTTCTTTTCTGTTTTATGAACTAAGAACTTAAACAACTAACAATGGCAGAAATCAAACACGCAAGCAAAACACTAAATTTTTATTGTTTTTCTTAACAGAATGAAGTGATCTAAATGAAAAAGAAAGAGATAACCTGAAATGGAGCCTTTCGGCTCTGATACCAAAATGATATGGCCACGAATAGCACTCTTCTCAGTTTGGATGGATAGAGGAAAAGGGAATCAAACTCTGGTAGATGGAGGATGTTAAAATGGAGTGAGACTTGTGGTTGGAATGAAATGATGATGATATCCGGATGGCTTGTACTGGAACAGGATCAGTGGAGGATGGGAAAAAACAAATGGTCGTATAACCAACTTGCTATCTCACTAGATAGATGATGGCGTGTAGATGAAGTATGGTTCCAAGCTGCTTGTTCGTATAAACAACTCAACAACGACAAGAGATGGAGATGGAGTGAATAGATTGATGAACTCAATATGATGGATCGAAAATTGCCACAAACTCTATAGAATGAACTTGATACGAAAAAGGTGCTCTCAATGCTGCTTCTCACACACACGGAAAGACTTAGGGTTTTAGTTGCTAGGGGGCAAACTGAATGATATATTTTATAAAGGTTGAATGATACAAGGCTGCTTATAGGGGCTTATATACTCACCGATGCAGCTATGCCCTTCTAGGGGTATTTGAAGCCAATTTATTACATGACTCAATCTTAGGACCTAATGAAAGCAAAAGGCTAAATAATGCCTTGAGATGTGCTTACTTTACTTACCTTTCTGGTGGATTTGAATTTTGTTAAGGTATTTGTTGGGGTTAGGAGACGAGAAGAAGTTTGAAGTGATGTCATTTAGAAGATTGTCTCTCCCCCCTTGATACTCATCGTTTCACTTATGTGGGGAGATGGTGAATAAGGAAACCATCTACTTATGAGGAATGACAGACTATAGGATAACATTATCTTTTGGACCGTCTTGTATAACATAAGGTGGAGATTTAATAACCTCTGATCCGGAAATGGAGAGCTTGTCTAGACGGTTTGTGATGTCCTCTAAGTTGGGGTTGCTACTGGCCTTGGCAAACAATCCTTCAATGGCTTCACATAAGCTTGCAGTCACCCCCTTGGTTCCTGATCTTGTTCTGGGTGCTTGTCTAAGGGTTCGAATGTTGATATCTGGTTCTATATCCTCATAACAAGCCCAAGCTGTGCTAGACAAGTTTCAAGATTCGTTTCCTGATGAAATACCAGCTGGATTGCCTCCCATCAGAGGAATAGAACACCAAATAGACCTTGTCCCAGGCTCTGCCTTGTCAAACAAACCGCTTATAGGATGAACCCAGAGGAGACAAAGGAGCTGGAAAATCAAGTTCAAGACCTTATGGCCAAAGGATACATCCGGGAGAGCCTAAGATCTTTTGCTGTGCCAGTCCTTTTAGTTCCCAAGAAGGACGGGTCATCGAGGATGTGTGTGGAATGTAGAGCCATCAACAACGTCATCATCAAGTACATGCACCCCATCCAACGTCTAGAAGACATGCTTGATGAACTAAGTGGAGCCACCATATTTTCCAAGGTCGATTTAAAAAGTGGAAAACCAGGTGAGGATGCGTGAAGGAGATGAGTGGAAGACTTCTTTCAAGACAAAGCAAGGTATATACGAGTGGTTGGTAATGCTGTTTGGCTTAACCAATGCACCAAGTACGTTCGTGCGCCTCATGAACCATGTTCTTAGAGCCTTCATAAGTAAATCTTTTGTTGTCTATTTTGATGACATACTTATTTATAGCAAGAGCTTAGATGATCATCTTAAACATCTAGAACTTGTGTTGCTTACACTTCGGAAGGAAGGTCTATATGCCAACCTTAAGAAGTGCACCTTTTGTACTGAACAACTTGTCTTCTTAGGTTTTGTAGTAAGCAAACAGGGACTCCAAGTGGATGAAGAGAAGATCAAAGCCATTCGATAATGGCCTACGCCAACCACCATTGGCCATAGGTTGGCCAGCTTCTATAGGCGATTTGTCCGGGATTTCAGTACCATATCTGCTCCCTTAACTGCTGTGATCAAGAAGAATATTCCTTTCTCATGGGGAAAACCCAAGGAATTTGCATTCAACAAATTGAAGGCCAAGCTGACCCATGCACCAGTTTTAGCTCTTCTTGACTTTGATGAGATGTTTGGGTCGAGTGTGATGCATCCGGAGTGGCATAGGGGCCGTGCTGCACCGCAGAAAGAAAAAAGTGCCCTTTTCAGTGAAAAACTAAGTGGTGAACCCTACCCTACATATGATAAGGAGCTATACGCATTGGTTAGGGCTTTAGAGACATGGCAACATTACTTTCTTTCGAAGGAGTTCATCATTCATACCGACCATGAAACCCACAAGCACTTAAGAGGCCAGACATCACTCAAAAGAAGACATGCTAAGTGGCTAGAGTTTGTTGAGACCTTCCCCTATGTCATCAAGTACAAGAAGGGAAAGAAAAATGTGGTTGCTGATGCCTTATCCAGGAAGCACGCCTTGATCACTACCATGGATGAAAATATACAGGGGTTAGAACACATCAAGGAGTTATACCAAGAGGACCTGGAGTTGAAGGAAACTTTTCAGTCATGTGGGAAGGGAGCTTTCCAATCCTATGACTTGCAATAGGGGTTTCTATTTCGAGACAAAAGACTTTGCATACCACAGTGTTCAATGAGGGACCTCATCCTTCACAAAGCACACAATGGGGGTCTTATGAGTCACTTTGGTGTATACAAGACCTTGGCTATTGTAACTGATCACTTCTTCTGGCCACACCTAAAGAGAGATGTGGAGAGGCATTGTGCTAGATGTGTACCTTTTCACAAAGCCAAATCCAGGTCACACCCTCATTGTCTATACTTACCTTTACCAATCCCTATGCTCCTGGGGAGGATGTTTCCATTAATTTTGTCTTAGGCATACCCAAGATTAAGCACAATGATTCAATCTTTGTGGTGGTGGATCGATTCTCCAAAATGGCCTACTTCATACCATGTCACAGAACCAATGATGCCACCCAAACCGCAGACCTATTCTTTAAGGAGGAGGTACGTTTACATGGGTTACCAAGGACTATTGTGTCTGAACGAGTCACTAAATTCTTGAACCATTTCTAAAGGGCCCTTTGGAAGAAGCTTGGTACCAAACTACTCCTCTCCACGACCTGTCATCCTCAAACAAATGGATAAAATGAAGTGGTAAACCGAACCCTCTCTACCTTACTTAGAGTCACAATTGGTAAAAACTTGAATACTTGGTTAGACTTCATACTCTTAATTGAATTTGCTTATAACCATGCTACTCATTCTGCTACTAAGATGTCACCTTTTTGAAGTTGTTTATGGTTTTAAGCCACTAAACCCTTTGGATCTTAAGCCAATTCCTCAAGTTGAGCAATTTAATCAGAATGGCCTAAAGAAAGGGAAAGCTGTGAGGAAGCTACACCAGAAACTCCGGGAGAACATAATCAAGAAAACAGAGGATTACAAGAAGAGAGCTGACAAGAAACGAAAGGAGATAACCTTTAAACCAGGAGAACATGTCTGGATCCACATGACAACAGAGAGGTTCCCACAGAAAAGGAGTTCTAAACTAGCACCTAGAGGAGATGGTCCATTGCGAGTATTGGAAAAGATAATTCACAACGCAAACCGCCTAGAACTTCCAAGTGAGTTTAACATTTCTCATACGTTCAATGTTGCTGACTTGTCTCCTTATCTTTCAGATGAACTAGTTTTGAGGTCAAAACCTTCTGAAGGGGGAGGGAATGATGAGGTCATGGACCAGAACCAAGTTCCCATAACCATTCCTAAGGTTACAGAAGGTCCTATGACATGTTCCAAAGCTAGGAGACTTAAATATGGATTCATACTTGCCATCCAAGCTATCCTACACAACATGGATTAACCACCATACATGCCAGTAGCTCAACCCACCAAAATAGAGTAGATCAACGAACCAAGTGATGATTGAGCAATGCCTTTGCCCAACTCAATATCACTTCAGGTAAGGAAGCTTATTTGGCTAAAACTGACAAAGAAGGTTATGTGGCAGGAATGGACGTGGAAGAAGAACTAATTTCTGATGAAACCCACAAGAGTGAAGATGAAGGCTTTGAAGACTCAAGCATTTAAAAACCAGAAGTAGAAGACCAAGTCAAGAGCCCTATCAATGTTAGTCCAGACACCCTCAAGATCAACTACTTAGCAAAGAAGGCCAACACTGAACCAAGGAAAGTCTTTACTTTATTTACACTTTGTGCAGGTAAGATGGGTCAGTTAAATGGTTCCTAGAACTCGCCCATCTAGAGAGAACTAGGGTTCGAGGCCAACACTTTGCTTAGGCCATATTTTCTTTTATTTTTTGCATCTTTCCTTTTTTGGTCTTAAACTAGGCAATGTTAGTTTTCCATTTCTTTAAAAAAAACTCCAGGTCCTGTCGTTTTGAGTGTTTTTCCTTTTCTTGAGTCGACCATTAGGTCAAGGCGGAAGGACTATTAATAAAGTCCTACACACAGCCATTGTAACAAACAACTTTTTACCTAGATCAATATACGAGTCAGTTTGCCCCCTAAGCAAGGCGCATCCGACTTCTTCTTTCTTGTGAGATTCAAGTGAGCATAGTCTTGAACTGTATCAAGGATCCATCATCATCCTTGTTGTTTTCTTCGTTCCATCAATTTAATAATTAACTGATGCAACAAGAGTGAGCGTGAAAGCCAGCTTGTTATATCCCATCTACTTGATCCTTCATTTCGGTTAAGTGTTCATCAATCGACAATCATTTGTTCTCAAGAGAGTGTGTGAAAGCCAGCTTGAGGATCCATCATCACCACCCTTCCAGAGACTCCTCCGAGTCTTATATCAACACTTGGCAAAGGAAGGAAATGTTCTGAGGTTGAAGAAGGTTATCTATGGTCTCAAGCAGACACCAAGGGTGTGGTACAATAAGCTCAGCACTACCTTGAATGGAAGGGGCTTCAAAGTATCCAAACTCGAGCATACTCTCTTCACCGTCATTGCAGCATCAAGTATCATTTTCCTTCTAGTGTATTTTGATGGATGATATCATCATCATTGGAAGTGACAAGGATGGTATACGAGCTACCAAAGACTATCTAAAATCTGTCTTTCAAATTAAAGATTTGGGAAAGATGAAATACTTCATTGGAATATAGATATGTAGATCAAAGGAAAGTTTATTTCTGTCCCAGAGAAAGAATACACTTTATCTTTTGAAAGATGCAAGGATACAAAGAGGAAAGACAGAAAAACTCCCCTTGAAGATGGATACAAAGTTCCACGTGAGGGGGTGGTTGAAGATAGTCCACCATTCCTAGATGCCAAGCTTTATATAAAGCTTGTGGGTAAGTTGATTTACATGACTATTACACGGCCTGATATATGCTTTGCTGTGAATCAGGTAAATCAACATATGCAAGGGCCAAAGGAGAATCATTGGAACATGTTGAACCGTCTACTCATGTACCTAAACGGATCCTCTGACCAAGGATTATGGATGGGATTCAATGACAATACTAAAGTTGTTGGGTATTGTGATGCTGACTTGGCTGGAGATAGAATGGATAGGAAGTCTACTATGGGCTATTGCACATTCATTGGTGGTAACTTGGTTACTTGAAAGAGCAATAAGCAGAAGGTGGTGTCAAGCTCAAGTTCAGAAGGTGAGTATAGAGCAATGCTGAAATTGACAAAGGAGTTGGTTTGGATCAATGGTATACTGAAGCACTTGGTAATTGATCATGACACGCCTATGACAATGCATTATGATAACCAAGCAGCCATCCACATTGCATCCAATTCGGTTTTCCATGAGAGGATGAAGCATATTGAGGTGGATTGTCATAAGGTGAGGCAAATGATTGTATCCGAAGACATCTTGCCTTGCTATACAGGAAGTGAAGACCAACTAGTTGATGTGTTCACTAAGACAACTAGACATAAGACTATTAAATCTATCCACACGAGACTTGGGATCATTGATCTCACCAGAAGGCGCTGGTCCCCTTTATCATGGGGTCTTTACTCTTTTTCTTGTAGAGGTTTTATCCTTAAGGAGGGTTTTCTTTGATAAAGTTTTTAATGAGGAAGATCTCATGGCATCCAAGCTTGACTGGTTCCCTTGGTCAAGCTTGAGAGGGAGTGTTGAAAAGAGGTGTTTAAATGATAGGGGAAGTATGAAGAAGTGGAGGGGAACTGATTTGGGGTCGTCAGTACAAGTGTCCGCACAATGGCCATGTAGGTCGTACAGTTTGGATGACCCATATCGACCATGGTCGAAAGTTACATGGGTAAATGTAACTTGACCAATAGTTACATTTACCAGTTACCACACGAATAAAGCTTGACTGAAGGGATAAGGTGCACGTCTGGACAGGCTGTCTCATGTCTGGGAAGGAAAAGCATCTTGTCAAGAAGCCTTCGGCATCAAAACGTGTGAAGCCTCTCGTCCAAGTATTTCAAATGGACGCTCCTCCCCAGCCTTAACTACACACCTTTAGTCTTTGTGAATGTTAAACCTTATCTCTAAACTTCCTCTATATATTGTAATCCTCTGTTAATCATCAATACAACAAAAATCTTTTAGTCTCTATATAGTCTCTCTTTCTAAAGTCTCAATGGTTTCTTAATCTAATGCCGGTCAAGTCTTCTTTTTTCTTCCTAAATATCATAAATATTTCTATTCTTACTGTCTACAATCAGATTCTACTCAAGATTTCAAGGATGGCCTGCCGCTACACTACTTGTCTAACCTTGTGACATTCCACTTCTATATGCTTGGTCCTTTCATTAAAGACTGATGCTATGTGTATGGCCGCATGTTTATCACAATGCATTGTGATAGGAGAAGTTGTCTCAATGCCCAAGTCCCTCAGCAGTCATTTGATCCATATGAGTTCACTAATAAGCTTCCTCATAGATCGATACTCTCCCTCAAAACTTGAACAAGACATAACCTTTTGTTTTTTGCTCGTCCAAGTGACCAAGTTTCCTCCAATGAAGGTGCAGTAACATGTTGTTGGTCTCCTATCTACTCTGTCTCCAGCCCAATCAGAATCACAATACCCAAAAATCTTAGTGCTTCCATTGCAACCCATCCAAACACCTTGACCGGGAGCTTCTCTCAAGTACTTCATGATTCTATCAACCATTTTCCAATGGTGTACCATAGGATCTTGCATATGCTGACTGACTTGGTTCACAGCAAAAAAAAAGTCTGGTATTGTGAGGCTCAGACTGATAAGTTTCCCAACCATTCTTCTATACTTCTTGACATCATCAAATGGAGTCTCCTCAAACTCCCCCTCTCGCAGCATTTTGTACCCATTTTGAAGAGGAGTCTTAGCTACCCTTCCTCCAAGGTTTCTTTCATCATTCAACAGATCTAATGCATACTTCCTTTGAGAGTGAAATAATCGTTCCTTGGATCTGCAGACTTCAATTCCATGGAAATACTTGAGCTCTCGAAGATCTTGATGTAAAACATTAATTTTAGGAAAGCCTTAGTTGCCTGAATCCCTTCCTTGTCTCTTCCTATGATAATAATGTCATCCACATATATCAAGATAACAACAATGCCTTATGGACCAGTCAGTGTTAAGAGAGTATGATCAGCTTGTGTCTTCCTAAATCCTCTTCCATTCAGTGTGGTGCTTAGCTTACGATACTAGGCCCTTGGTGATTGCTTCACACCATAAATTGCTATCTTCATCCTCAACACATTCCCTGGTTTTACCAGATGCTCTAGACCAGGAGGAGGATGCATATAGACCTCATCTTCTAACTCTCCTTGCAATAAATCTTTCTTCACATCTATTTGCCACAAATCCCATTCCATGTTACTGGCATGTGAGAAAATGATCCTAATGGTGTGAAGCTTTGCTACTAGTGCAAAGGTGTCAATATAGTCCTCTCCATATTTCTGAAATCCTCTTTCAACCAGCCGTGTCTTTTGCCTCCCCACCTTTCCATTTGCCAAATACTTAATGGTGAAAACCCACTTGCTTGTCACTGCCTTCTTGCCTTGTGGAAGCTTAGCCTCATACCATGTGTCATTGACTATCATAGCATTGGTTTCATTCCCAGCAGAGTCTCTCCACTCTTCAAGTTCCATTTACTATTCATATGACCTTGGGATATACTCCGGATCCAGTTAACCAATAAACACATGATGTTCTTGAGGATATTGAGCCAAATAAGAGATTGCTTTAATAGGATGGACAACAGCTTGAGAATTGAAGTAGACTCTGGTATTAATCCCATTTGAAGGATCCTTCATTAGTCTTGTACTGCTTCTCAAAAGCTGAACCTCTTCTGGATGTTCTTCTTCATCAGATTCTACCTCATTATTCGGATGCACTGGTTGATGTTGTTCTTGTTTCCTTCAGGATCAGGATGAATGGCTTTTATAATAACTTCATTAACCCCATCTTTATCAACCACAGTTTCTGGACCAGGGGTAGCTTCAGGAGGAGATTCCCTTGTTTCATGATTCCCTTGAGACATGCTGATGCGAAGACTCTTCAAAATCATCCTGAGATTGGTAGCTTTATCTAATGCTTGATATAGGTCTTTGAAGTCATCCCAACTATTCTCCTCATAGTATCCCTTTGTCTCTACAAACTTCACATTTCTGGATACTAAAACACTTCTTGGCACTGGATCATAGCACTTATAACCTTCTTGTGTTGGAGAGTAGCCAATAAAAACAGCCTTCGAGCTCTTGGCATCTAACTTGCTGCTCTGTTCCCATGGTATCAACAAAAAGAAGAGGCATCCAAATCCACACAAGTGATTCAAAGATGGCTTGCTCCGGTTTAGTACTTCAAAAGGATACAGATCGTTGAGTATCTTAGTGATGATCACGTTGATAAGATAACACGCAGCCATTACAACATCAATCCAAAATATCTTTGGGATATTAGTTTATTACATCATTGACCTTTCCACTTCCATCAGATGCATTTTCTTCCTCTCAGCAACTCCATTTTGTTGAGGACTATAAGGAAAACTTGTGTGATGTATAATCTATGTTGAGCGAGATAGTGCTTGAATGCTTGACTTGTGTATTCTCCACCATTATCTGACATGAGGATCTTCAGTTTGGCAATGAAATGGTTGGAGACATGGGTCTCAAAAAATTTAAAAGCTTAAAGTACTCCGTCCATAGACTGAATCATTGTCACCCAAGTGTACTTAGACTTCTCATGAATGAAAGTGACAGGGTATTTGTGATTTTCTCTGGACAAACAGGGAGCAGTCCACACATCTGAATGAACAAGGTCAAAGCACGTCTCATAGATGGTGTTAGACCTTGGAATGATTGTCCTACCATGCTTCCTCAAGATACATGAAGCATCAAACTTAGAGCTCTAGCATGAGAATGACCCAATCTTGCATGCCATTTAGTGCTATCAACCCCAGTGCATGTACTGATCATGCATATAGAAGGAAATAGTTCAGTCCTTAGAAAATGATAAAGTTCCTCATGACTGTGTCCTTTTCCAAGCACATGCCCTGTCAAAAGATCTTGAAACTCCACCTCATATGGGCTGAACACAACTTGACAACTCAAATCAACCATAGCCTTCCTTATTGATAGTAAGTTTGATGTAAACTGAGGCATGTATAAGGCAGTTAATTCCCTATCAAACAAGCTATGATTCCTTATTCCTTATATCTTAACTTTATCTCAATTTGCTATAATCACATTCCCTGAGGCAGGCTTGGCATCAGTAATCAAATTCCTATCACTAATCATGTGATGGATAGCTCCTGAATCTATATTGATGGATTTAGAGTCAGAAGAGTGTGTAGTAGCCTTTTTGTGAGATAAGGGCCTTGGTAGCTCTGATGAAGGAATTCAGGTCACTCCTGGTCACTGGACCATCAATTCTGGTCGCACCACCTTGAGAATAAGTTTAATCCAAAGTGTAGTTGTAATACTTAAGAGTGAATCCATCCTAAGTTGATTTCAATTACCCAGAATACAAGTCATTAAACTCAATCTAAGCAATCGAGGTTAAGTGAAATGAATGGTTTTTTAGTAACAAGAACATCAAAGCACATAACTAAACTCGTAATCAAAGTGATCAAGTAGGACTCATGGACTTAGGCATTTGATTTCAAGTGACTAATATCCAACCTAGGGAATTCAAACTTTCAAACAATTAATATCCTTAAGTCTTGAAACACCAAGATAGATTAGTTCTTTCCCAAGATACTAACCCCTATTCTTTAGTGCATCAAGCATCAATTCCATTTCGCTTAATACATTCAAACATGCAATCTAATCAAGTCTATTAACCGTCTAGCAATCCTAACATCAAATCCCTTGGGTTAATCAGGCTAGAGTTTATTTGAGTTGGTTCAGCTACTTCATCAAACAACGTCCGGTGTGAAATGCCTAAGGATCAAGATTAAGATTAGCTAAGTCTTTTCTAGCATTAAACATACTCAACAAGCAATAACAATAGATCTAATACTAAGAATCCGTAAAGCTTCACTAACCACTCTAATTACCCTAGCCCATGAATCCAAAAGGCAACTACTCACTAATAGACATGATAAACCTAACAACAATGAATGATTGAAGGTTAGTCATGATTAGTGATCAGGATCAATCAATGAACACAAGATTAGATGATGAAAAATGCTAAAGACTGAAACTTTCACCAAAAATGGTATATGTTCAATAGGAAAAAAACCAGACTAACCTTAGATTCGGTTTAGAAAGTATTTATATGTATCCTTCATAAGCACACCTGTCCAATTAACAAACTAAAAAAGGCCTAACAAAACATAGAAATTCGGCCAAGTAAAAAACACGGCGTGGGTGCATGAACCCGCAGTGGATGCCCGCTCCCAGACGCCGTGGGTGCTCTTCCCCGCTTTGTCAGGTCACTTTGCTGATGCTCAAGTCGTAGTGATCGCGCATGGGTTGTGAAACTCGCAACTATAGCTGTCAAATGGGCTGTCCAACGCCCATTGGGCTTGTCCAGTTTGACCACAATCGACAATGGACACTAATGGGCGGTCCATTATGGACATTGGTCTAAACTTTTGTCCAAGACCAAAAAAGACCATGTCCAAATGGACAAACCCATGGACACCCATTATTATATTTAACTATTTTTTTTATTTTCAGTTTGTAATTTCATTATTATTTATTTGTATTTACTTTAATCATATATATTTCATTTTCACATTACTCACAATAATTTGTACACAATATTTGTATTTAATTACAAATCTGAAACAAGTCTGATACGGAGTGTTGTTTCAGGGAAACTAGAGCACGAAAAAGCACTAAATACACAAGGAAACTAGAGCACGAAATACACAAAACCACATGATATCTACTTGATACACAAACGTGTTCCACTAATTTAAAGCATGGAATATAGCTATTATAAAACAATCATTACCATTTAAGCCACTAGATATCAAATACCAAACCAGATAAATAGCTTAAATTTAAACGAATCATATAAAGATCAGTTTTGAGGAACATAGCTATTAGAAAAAAAAAAGAGAAGAAGAAGAAGGGCATTGTGGTTAAGTAACAATGCAGGTGTTGAGACTAAGGTTGAGAAGCAGCTTACCTATGACTATGACTTGAAGTTTACGGAAACAGCACCAAACCTCCGATGAATCCTTAATGAGCCCTTCTTATGAGCTGATGACACTTTCAATCAAAAACCTTCAATAAAAAAGGATCTGGTTAAAGTATTTCACTTAAGATACATGAACATCGTTTACGGGTTAAGATCTAGGTTAAAGGGTTTCACCGGAACTTTGGCGACGAGCAGCTCGTTCGTCTGGAAGAAAGCAACACCGTGGAAAATAGTGATGGTGGAGAAGAGAAATGATGCAGTACTCGGACCAAGCCATGGAGATGAGTTGTCGATGATGGAGAATCGGAGATGATTGAATTTTTCGATATGAGAAAGTAACGATGAATTCTGTTTTTTCCCCAAATTAACAAAACCCTAAAATTTCTATATATTGGGCTAGCTCAATGTCCATTTGGTCTAAGACCAATATGCCCAGGGTCTAAATCAGTCTTTAGCCCAATTGGACCATATATCATTTTGGCATGGCCCATCCGTATAAATTTGAACAGGGCGAGCCCACTGGCCACCCGCCCATTTGACAGCTCTACCCACAGCCGCTGGTCGCCCTGAACTCTTCAATTCCCATGCGGCTGGCTTGCCCCGCTCCA
This sequence comes from Moricandia arvensis, assembly GCA_905132765.1. Classification (NCBI taxonomy): domain Eukaryota; kingdom Viridiplantae; phylum Streptophyta; class Magnoliopsida; order Brassicales; family Brassicaceae; genus Moricandia; species Moricandia arvensis. The sequence continues at coordinate 55,471 of CAJHQP010000599.1, read as the reverse complement.
CTAGGTCGCTCGGGACTCCTCTTATTGTTCCTTAACTCCCGTGCGGGTGGTTGCCCCGCTACACTTGGTCGCTCTGGACACGACGCAGGTGTTCTTTGTCTCTCCATACACCCGCTCCATTCTACTCGCCTCTATAGTCTGCGCACGGGTACTGCAACCCGCAGTGGTTGCCCGTGCTGCTTTAGCACATGTTACTCAACCCGCGACGTCTTACCGTTTCAACTCAAAGAGACCTCTTTTCACTCCATTTTGCATTTTTTATCCTCCCAGACATCTCCAAATACACCGAAGGACACTCCAACACCTGATTAAGACTTATGCAATGCAAATGATACCTAGGAATGCCTAAATACAAATCTAAATGATCAAAATGTACAAGAATGAAAGCTTAACACAAGCTATATGCACATGATATCAACTCCCCCAAACTTTTTCTTTACATGTCTACAAGTAAACTTTCAAGAACCAATAGGGGAAAAGATGAATAGATGAATGCAAGGGGAGATATAAACCAAAAGACACTCTTCAAAACCCTCAATGTGACATCCTTACAAAAACATACCAAGTAGCAAGGGAAAGACAAACATTAAAACTCTAACTTCTCTAGGTCTATCATAAATCCTTGATCTTTACACTCATCCTAAAGACTTCACAAATAGGCCAATCAACCAACTCTCACATTCATTAAACAGTAATCATAAGTGCACTCTTGCAAATCGGAAATTGGTCCTAATCACTTGGATTGGTAAGAAAACTGCTTGAAGCAATAGTGAAGTAAGAGGGTTATCGAGTTCTTTCATGGTGCGTTACTCTCAAGAACAAGTAGCTTGACGTTATGTATAATATATCTAAGAAAGAGAAAAAACCATGCATACAATGCTTAATCCTCATTTTTCTACCCATTTCCTAGAAACAAAACAATTTCTACCCTTGCTTCCCAATGTCAAACTCCCTTTCACTCAACCCACATACCCCAAGAACACTCTCACTTTTAGAACTTTTTGTTTCTTTTGACTACTAGGGATTATTTCACTATTTATCTTTGCTTTAGCTCTTTTCTTTCTTTTCTTTTTCCCAGTCTTTTGAAGTTTTCTTTTCTTTTCTTAGGAAATTTTCTTTCTTTTGACACTCTTTGAACTAACATTTTCTTTTTCATTAATACCTAGAATCTTATCTTTGATTTTCTTACACTTTTGAGTTCACTCTTTTCACTCACTTTCCTCTTAACCTTTCAAGATCAACACTCAATATTCCCTCCCCATCCTATGAGCTAGACAATCATGAGATCACAAATCTAGCAAGTAATGAGTATCAACCATTGTCGTTCCCAATACTCTCAACATTATGCACATCTCAAGCTTTCAGAAAATACCTCAGTCTTCAAATTAATTAGGGCTCAAAGTTAAGGTAAGGGTAAGGGTAAGGGTAAGGGTATGAAGAACCATCTAAAGGGGGGATGGCCACCTGAGTTGCCAAAGATTGGTAGAAAGGATTAAGACCAACTCAAGCGTGTGTGAGTTAACCATGATTAAGCACAACAAGAGTCTATAAGAAATAAAAATTAGGTTCATCAACTCAAATAATTTTGGATTTGGTCTAAAGGACAAGGAAGTTTCATCAATGGAATAAGTTTCAAGAGAGGTTTTCAAGGCTCAAAGTCTACAAGTCGTCAAGAAGATGCACAAGCTACTTAGTATAATTGAGAGGGGTGACACACTGAGTTCTTTCCATGACTCCTTTACAAGGTCATCTCCCAATGTATGAATGCGCTCTAAATGTTCTAGACTTAACCCTATCAATGCAAATGATGCAACTAGATGATCTTGTTTTTTTGCAAAATGGATGTACAATTCAAAACTCAAAGACAAAATCAAAGGAAACATTAGCAACTTGGTTCCTCCCCCAAACCTGAATAACACAGTCTCCTGTGTACCCAAGTAAGAGAGAAACCGAAAATAAAAGCAAATGAAACTATAGAATGATATGTACAAAGGAGAGGTGGTGGAGTACCTTTAGTAGCAGGGGTTGGAGCCAAAGGCTCCATCATAATGAACATTGGGAAAGGAAGTGTAGTTACCTGGAGGAGAACTTTCAGTTTCATCCTCATCGCCTCCGTTATCCGAAGAAGCGAAGGATGGAGGCTTGTTACTTGGTTCCTGAATCGGATGGAAATGCAGCTGGGTTTCTTTGAAGGCGCTCTAGCTGGGAAGCTGATAGTGGAGGTCCCAATGAGAGTGATGGATTTTAAGTGGGATCGTATGCTTGAGGCGGGGTGAGTAATTTTCATGTACGATGAAGTCCTCAGAGTTACACCGAGCAACTACACCTTTGACAAACAGGTCAGTAACCTTCTTCATCAACCTAGCAGAGGCTTTTGCTTAGTTCTTCACTGTCTTCTTAAGCTCTTTGTATTTTTTAAGCTCGAAAAAGGCCCTATCATGAGCTTTGTTCCACCGTTGGAGTTTGCCAATGTACTCATGTTCATCTCGGAGAGGACCGTGAGGAATGGCTCCTGAATGCTGCTCAAAGAAGTACTAGGATGGACCATAGATCTCAGGAGGTGTGGTTTCTTGATGGGTAGTAGCTCTCACCCCTGCTTTTCTCTTCTTTGACTTAGTGATGGGATCCAAGGGGGCATGGGGTCCAAGAAGCTCTTGTTTATTAATATAAACTTGATTATACCTTGATTCTCCAAGCTTGTGAGCGTAATGTTTGGGAGAAGCAACTCCACTGTTTTACCATTCAAGGAATAAGTGTTGACAATACTGCCTTGGTATCTTCCTCTGAGATAACCCGCAAGTCTGAGGTTAGGACCATCGATGAACGAAGGACCTTTGGTGTCATCCCCCAAATCTATCCCCTTGGCAATGAGTATTACACCACAATTTCCTATTTGAGGAGCCGCATCAATCGTTGTCCAAATCTAATCCTTGTAATACATGAAGCGCGAGACAAGGAACCCAACTATTCCAAAATCCAAGTAGAGGTTGGTGTGGGGAAGTTGTGGTCGTGAATGTGTTGCATAGACTCTAACTGCGTGGCAGAGTAAACGCAGTTCCTCCTCATTGACTGATCATGGTTCTTTCCTTGGAAAGAGAGTGTGGACGATGAGCCTATGAAGGTAATGCACCGCGGGATGCCAAATGGCGGAGTTTTTGTCATGACCAGTCGCATGGATAGTGCCAATCTATAACTCTCGAACTCTTGTTGGCAGTTCTGCAACTTTGGGAAGGAGTTACATTTCCATGTCTTGGAGCTGGAGTGCTTCCCCTCTCTCCATAAAAGTCATGTGATGAGTGTTCCCATTGACTTTGAATTTAATCTTTCTCCACCCCTCGGTAATACCCTCATCATCATAGTGGAAGGTGGAAACAAGCATGGAGAGAAACTGACATGACTCCTGGATAGGTTGAGTAAACCATGGAGTAAAAACCCTGCATGTTCATGTGTCCTAGCATGGCCTTGACAGCTTCATCAACCCTTAGTGCCTTCATCATCTTAACATCAGCAAATCTTGTGGGGGGGGGGGGGCAAGATACACTATCCATCAAAGAGTTGTAGAGCTCAAAAAATTTTGGCTCCTTAACCCTATCTCGCCCAACGGCAATTTCCTTCCCTTTGGAGGTGGACTTCTTTGCTTTCTTTGGAGGAGTTTGTTCCTCTTCACTGCAATTACAACCTTGGTCTCTCACAGAAGAAGCTTTGTCTTTGACCCTGGTACGGCCCTGGAATGGCTGTAACTCCCTGGATCTCTTGTAGGTGGGTAAATCCTTTGATAATCCTTGCAAACAGAGAATCAAGGACTCAATCTGCTTCAAGGCTTGTGGATCGATGTGGGACACAAGAGAGTTGGCACGTCTCCTGATACTCCAAGGCTTCTGATCTGGATATGACACACCAAAACAGAGAACCCACGCTGGATGTTACTCACCAGCAAGTCTCAACTCGCCAAAGCAAGAGAAGAGATGAAGAAAACGTTTGTTTCTGCTAAAAAACTTGATTGATTCATTATTCAGCTGACTGCGTACAATATATAAAAGAAAACACGAAATCCCTATCCTAAACCAAATTGGTTTTGGTTTTGTCTAACCCTAACCCTAAACCCAATTGAAATTGGTTTACAAAACCTAATCCTAATTGGTTTTGGTTTACCCTGGTTAATCCCAAAACGAAATTGCCTTTGGTTAAAATTAAAACATTACAATCCCTTAAACAATCAGAGATTAAACCAATGGTTTAGTTCCCTTTCCTTCTTGGTTAACTCCTCTTCTCTTTCCACGCCAAAAGTAAGTGTAGAAGGTGTTGGTTCTGATCAATTATGGATCTGATAAAAAACGTGTTACCTGCTGACTCTTCTCTCTTATCACAGCATCTACTTAGGATCACACCATCCTCTCTCCCTTCAAAAAGATTTGACCTCAAATCTTGTTCTTCAGGAGTGAAGAAACCTTGCAGATCAAGCTTGTATGAAACTGTTTTCTGAGCCAGATTGTTGTTGTGCCTTCTACTAACACTCAAGCCTCCTCCTGGTTCAAAAACGACTTGCTGCAAGCCCTTAACAACTCTCAGATGCTCCAATAAGCTGGACTGGAAGTATAAAGTAGACCAGGTCAGTAAACTACAAGTTAAAGACTGAAAGCTTTCACCTTGATCAATCACAGCAAGCGCCAATTCATGAGTTGTAGATGACTCTCCAAGCACTTTCTCTTCTTGTTTTCTTTGATCAGGCACGAGCTCACACAATACTTGTCTGTGTACTTCCTTATCAGATGCAGACGTGGGTAAAGGATTCTCTGGTTGTGAGTATGGCAGTGCAGTTTCCTCCCATTGAAAACCAGGTATGTACCTAAAACTCAAGACTATTTTGAGCTCATCCCAAGTTTCCAGTTGTTCTTCTTCATACCAGCGTGCTTCTTCCTCTACCCTCCACCATGCCTTAGCCTCACCTCTCAGTAGACTAATAGCAAAGGCTAAACTTTCCTGTGAAGGTATTTGATTCTGCAGGATAAAGTTGTCTATGCTTACAGCCCATGATATAAAAGCTGTGGGACATCTTCCTCCAACAAAGACCTCAGGTATGATCATGGTGACGTGTGTGGTGTCAACCAGGCTCCTAGGGTTTGTTGATTTTGTTGTCGTGGTAGTTTCTCTTCTCTGTCACTCTTCTCCTCTTCCAAACGAAGTTGGTGGTAGATCAGCTACCAAAGAGACAAAAAATCGTGTGCAGTTGATGAAACCTGATTAGGATCTCTTACCCTAACCTTCAAGAGGCTCTGATACCACTTGGTACGGCCCTGGAATGGCTGTAACTCCCTGGATCTCTTGTAGGTGGGTAAATCCTTTGATAATCCTTGCAAACAGAGAATCAAGGACTCAATCTGCTTCAAGGCTTGTGGATCGATGTGGGACACAAGAGAGTTGGCACGTCTCCTGATACTCCAAGGCTTCTGATCTGGATATGACACACCAAAACAGAGAACCCACGCTGGATGTTACTCACCAGCAAGTCTCAACTCGCCAAAGCAAGAGAAGAGATGAAGAAAACGTTTGTTTCTGCTAAAAAACTTGATTGATTCATTATTCAGCTGACTGCGTACAATATATAAAAGAAAACACGAAATCCCTATCCTAAACCAAATTGGTTTTGGTTTTGTCTAACCCTAACCCTAAACCCAATTGAAATTGGTTTACAAAACCTAATCCTAATTGGTTTTGGTTTACCCTGGTTAATCCCAAAACGAAATTGCCTTTGGTTAAAATTAAAACATTACAATCCCTTAAACAATCAGAGATTAAACCAATGGTTTAGTTCCCTTTCCCTCTTGGTTAACTCCTCTTCTCTTTCCACGCCAAAAGTAAGTGTAGAAGGTGTTGGTTCTGATCAATTATGGATCTGATAAAAAACGTGTTACCTGCTGACTCCTCTCTCTTATCACAGCATCTACTTAGGATCACACCAGACCCCTTTCTTTTCCTTCGCTTTCGCCCTCTTATTAGCTAGAGTTTCGTGTCTGGAAGTCCCCTCTAACCATGGTTGTTCTGCCTCAGGTTGCAGAGGTTTCTTTCTCAATGCAAACTCTCTTCTTTCAGCCTCTTTCTTCTCAGCCATTGCTTTCTCTTTGTTCTTATGCCCCATTGGTATCTGCAAGAATCAAAGTTGGGGGAAACGTTAGCAACAAATCAAAGATATACAAACTTGAAGGTGCAAATGAGGGAAGTGCTGTAGAATTGAAAATTTGTACATCCAAGTTCAAACACTCCTCAATGAACCAAGGTAAACCCCCAATGTTAAAAATCTCCAATTCTCAAGAACCCTAAATTTCAAAACTCAAATTCTACTCATCTCTAGCACCAAGTAACCCATCATGATATATAAGCTTTCCCTAGTCTAAAACTTGTGAATCAAGCAAGATGGACGGTTGAAATCAAGGTTCAATTTCTAGGTTTTTGGGTCCCCACAAAATTGACCTTTGAATCTGTGTACCATGCTTTAGATGAATGGAAATGGTTTTCTGATTCACAGGAACATACTACAAGGGCGAAAAATTTGATTCTGAAAGAAGAATGGGTTGGTTTGGTGAAGATTGGAGTGATTGGGAGCTTGTGGGGAGAGGTTTTGTGTTTTGTTGTGTTTTTGGGGAGGAGAAGGTAGGAAACGAGAGAGAGAGAGTCGTGGGGTAGTTTTTTTGGAAATCGGGTGGGGTCCACGAGATAGAGAAAGAGTGGACTCACCTGGGGGCCCGATTAGGAAGCAGCACGGGTGGCGTGACCCACTGCGGATGCCCGCTCTGAAGGTGATTACAAGGCATGCGGCTCTCTTTGCCCGCAGTGGTCACTCGCTCTGTGTCGAAGATGTGTGCGTGCGGCTGCTCTTACCCGCGCCAGGGTGTCAGGTGAAGCATGGTAGAGCACGGCTGCTTGCACCCACGGACAATACCTACGCTGGGTAAGAGGGTCTGCGCGCGACTGCTTTAGCCCGCGCCAGGGGGTCAGGTTGATAGTGTCTGCTGCGCCCCCTGCACCCGCGGCAATGACTCACTCTCGATGAATTCGACCTGAAATTTCTCAAAACACAAATAAAAAGGTCCTAAAAAGGAAATTCAAAGAACTATATACAAGGTTAGACATGGGAATTCCTCACAAGTGAGCTTGTTTAAAGTCTCTATCTTGACTTGGTTTCTTTTTGAACTAGGAAGGTCGGGATTGGAGATTGGAACCTAGATTCCTTCCTCATTTTCTGTAGTCCCCAAATAGAGCTTAAATCTCTGACCATTCACCACAAAGTCTCCTCCATCTTTGTTCCATAGCACAATTGCTCCATATGACCTAACCTCTTTGATCATGAAAGGGCCAGATCATATTGACTTCAGTTTTCGGGGAAACAACTTCAACCAAGAGTTGTAGAGTGACACTTGGTACCCAATTTAAAATCCCTCTTAAGGATCTTCTTGTCTTGAAAAGCTTTGATCTTTTCCTTGTAGATCCTTGAGTTTCCAAAGGGATCAATTCTAATCTCATCAGGCTCATTAAACTGAATTAACCTCTTTTCTTGAGATGTCTTGATATCAAAGTTAAGAAGCTTAACAGCCCACAAAGCTTTGTACTCAAGCTCAACTGGTAAATGACAAGATTTCCCATAGACAAGGTTGAATGGTTTAGTGCCTAAAGGGGTCTTGTTAGCTGTCCTATAGGCCCAAAGAGCATCATGAAGCTTGCTAGACCAGTCTTTTCTTGTAGTTCCTACAACATTCTCCAAGATTCTCTTGATTTGTCCATTTTAGATCTGAACTTGTCCACTTGTTTGAGGATGATATGGAGTTGCTACCTTGTGCTTCACACCATTCTTTCTATGAAGGCTCTCAACGAGCTTGTTGATGAAGTGAGAGCATCCATCACTTATCACCACTCTAGGGACTCCAAACCGTAGGAAGATAATACTTTTGAACATCTTGAGAACCACCTTAGCATCATTGGTGGAGCTAGCAATGGCTTCAACCCATTTAGATACATAATCTACAGCTACTAATATGTATTGATTGCCAAAAGAAGATGGGAATGTTCCCATGAAGTCAATGCCCCACACATCAAATAATTCAACTTCTAGGATAGGGTTTTGGGCCATTTCATTCCTCTTGGTAATGCTCCCTCTCCTTTGGCATAAATCACATCTTGAGACAAAATCTTGTGTGTCCTTGAACATGTGTGGCCACCAGAATCCAGCTTGTAACACCTTTGCAACAGTCTTGAAAGTAGCGAAATGGCCTCCATAAGATGATCCATGACAATTTGTAAGGATCCCATCGACTTCTTCTCCAGCCACTACTCTTCTATAGGACTGATCCCTACAAAGTATGTAGAGATAATGTTAATACCAATAGTACGTTTTCACATCCTTGTAGAACTTCTTCTTAGCTTAGCCTTCTAATCCCAAGGGCCCCTTTCCACAAACCAAGTGGTTCACCAAATCAGCATACCAAGGTTCCTTTTCTTTGCTTGCCTTGGCTTCTTCAAGCTTTCTACCAGTTTTGCACAAAACCATAACTGCTCTAATGGCCATGATATGCTCTTCCGGAAGAGCTTCATCAATAAGGACCCCACACTCAACTCTCAATCTTGAAAAATAATCAGCTACACCATTCTAACACCCGGCTTATCTTTAATCTTCAAATAATTTTTTTGCAGCAATAGAATCCATCTCAATAGCCTAGGCTTAGCATCTTTTTTAGCTAGAAAATGTCTCAAAACTGTGTGGTCAGTGTAGACAACCACCTTAGAGCCAACTAGGTAGCTCCTAAACTTCTCAAAGGCGAAAACTATCATGAGAAGTTCTTTCTCTGTTGCGGCATATCTCGTTTGAGCATCATCCAAGGTTTGACTTGCATAGTAGATTACATGGCTCTTCTTATCCTTCTTTTGGCCCAAAACTGCTCCAAATGCATAATCATTTGCGTCGCAGATGATCTAAAAGGGAAGGTTCCAGTCAGGCGATTGAACTATTGGATCCCTAACCAATCCACTCTTCATATTTCTGAAGGCATTTAGATATTCCTCATCAAACACAAAAACTGCTTCCTTACATAGCAACTTGGTCAATGGTCTTGCAATGTTGGGGAAGTCCTTGATGAATCTTCGATAGAAACCGGCATGACCCAAGAAACTCCTTATGTCTTTGACAGTCTTTGGTGGAGCCAACCCAACCATCACATCAATCTTTGATTTTTCCACTTCAATACCTTTCTCTGAAATCTTGTGTCCCAACACAATCCCTTCATTCACATCTTTGCAAAACTCTGCACAAATTAGACAAACACAAAGGAAAGGAAGATCCATACGCAGAGAAGTCATCCATAAAGACCTCTACAACATCCTCAATAAGATCAGAAAATATAGACATCACTTCTCTTTGAAAAGTTGCTGGTGCATTACACAGTCCAAATGGAATCCTTCGATACGAAAAGGTACCATAGGGGCATGTGAATGTTGTCTTTTCCTAATCATTGGGATTTATGGGTATTTGGAAGAACCCTGAGTAACCATCAAGGAAGAAATAATATGGATGATTTGCAAGTCTTTCAAGCATTTGGTCAATGAATGGCAATGGAAAATGATCATTTCTAGATGTAGCATTAAGTTTTCGGTAGTCAATGCACATTCTATGACCTGTTATTGTTTTTGTGGGTATCAATTCATCCTTATCATTCTTAATGACAGTGATACCACCTTTATTTGGAACTACATGCACATGAGATACCCAAGTACTATCTGAAATAGGGTAAATCACACCAGCATCTAAGAGTTTGAGAATCTCTTTCTTTACAACATCCTTCAAGTTGGGATTCAACCTTCTTTGATGCTCTATAGAATTCATTGATTCATACTCTAGATGTATCCTATGCATGCATAAAGAGGGTGGTATCCCATTGATGTAATCTAGTGAGTAGCCAATTTCTTTTCTATACATTTCAAGCTCAATTAAAAGTGTAGACAACTGATTTTCATTAATTTGGGTACTCACAATTACAGGATAGGTGTTATTAGTACCTAGAAGAGCGTACCTTACACATAGAAGAAGAGGTTTAAGCTCCACTTTGGGTGCTTTGAGCTCACTCCAATCATCATGTTTAAACTCCTCTTGTGATGTGACTGAGGCGGCGTGGTGAGAGATTTGAGGTAGCTCTATTAACCTACCAACCTTCTCCTTGTGAGAATCCAATATCTTCACCTACTCGGTGCTCCTTATATCCTCAATCAATTGGGCTTCTCTATCAACTGTTAGAGCATGTTTTAGAGAATCCTCAAGTTCCATCTCCTCAAGAAACTCATCTGCCAGAGCATCCGTGGCCTCAATATAGAACACTTGGCCTTGGATTGTTTGTTTATTCATCACCTCGTTAACATCAAAGTGAAGAATGTTTCCCTTTTCAATATGAAGATCAATATTTCCATCTCTTACATTCACTATAGCTCCATCAGTAGCTAAGAAAGGTCTCCCAAAGATAAAGGTGTCCTTAGGCTCTTCATTCATTTCAAGAACCAAAAAAATCTGCTGGAATCTCAATCACCAATCATCATTGGGAGATCCTCCAAGATGCCTATAGGAAGCTTCATCGAACGATCAGCTAGTACTAAGGAGATCATATACTTCTTGTATTGAGTGAAACCGAACCTCTTTGCAACTGACAAAGGCATCAAACTCACACTAGCCCCCAAGTCACACAAACACTTTTTAAACTTCAGGGTCCAATGGAACATGGCAATATGAAACTGCCCGGATCATCTAACTTCTTTGGGACATTCAATCTCTTAATGGTTATACTACATTCATGTGTAAGAACCACAATCCCATCCATTTCCTTCTTCTTTTTAGTCACATCATCCTCGAGGAACCTATTGTATCGAGGGACTAGCATGAAGGCATCTATGATAGGCATAGTGATTTGAACTTCCTTCATCAGTTTCTCAAAGAGGGCTTTGTATTTCTCTAACAAGTGATTATTGAATCTACCAGGAAATGGGAGCTTTGGTTCAAAAGGGGGAGGAGTGAAAGTAGCTTCTTTTGAAGAAGTTGAGGCTTCTTTCTTATTTTATACTTCCTTTCCTTCTCCAATCTTGCCCTTGCCCTTAGCCTTGACTATTCTTTCAGGATGTCTTCATTTGTTCTTTCATCTACAATGACGATGTCATCCTCCAAAGTGATGTCCACCTCCCCCACCCTTTTTCTCAGCATCCTTGGTGAGATCTCTGGTAGGTAGCTCTCTGCCGCTTATCTAGGTTATTGACTTCATCGATTATTTAAGGTTTTGTTCAGATTTTCCCGATAAGGATCCCATAGGTCTATTGGAGGTTGAGCTCATTGTAGCAAACTGATTCTCCAAGGCCTTGAACTTGTTGTCGAGGTCATTTTAGCTTCCATCAATCTTTGTGTGGATGTTCTTCAGCTCATCCCCAATAGCCTTCTCATATCTTGCTTGAGATTCTAGGATCTATTTAAATATAGACTCCATAGTTGTATCTCTATTTTGAGGTTGTGAATCACTCCCTTGAGCATGAGTAGATTAATTTCCTTTAGAGGGAAAACCAGGAGGGTTGGGTTGCTAGCGTGGGTATCCTGTTTGTTGGTTGTTATAGGAGGGCTTCTATTGGTAGTTGTTTGGGTATTGAGGTTTGTTTTGGTATGGTAGTGAAAGTTTGGCTCCTTCTTGTACCATTCACCATTGGCATTAATGAAGTATAGCTCTTGTTGTCCTTCCAAACCCTCAACCTCATTAGCTTCCAAAGCTTCTTCTTGACCCTGCTTGCCAACAAAGTTCACCTTCTCTTAGTTTTTCTATCTAGGAGGAGAATGTCTAACTTGTCCTGAAGAGATTTGAGTTCCTTCCTTATGTGCGAGTCCTCACCACCTCCACCTCAATTTTTCCTATCACATTCATCATTGTACATAGAGTAACTTTGTGCCATGTTCTCAATGAGTTCCATGCCATCTTCAGTTGTTCTTCCCGAGAAGAAACCGCTGCTGGTTATGTCTAACACACTTCGAAACTTAGGCAAAGCTCCTCTTTATAGAGTGCTTAGTAGACTCTAATAAGTGAAACCATGGTGAGGCCATTGTGTTAAGTAGCTCTTGAACCTCTCCCATGCCTCAACAAAACTCTCTAGGTTCTTTTGGTGAAAACCAGATATCTCATTTCTCAACTTAGCAGTTCTGGAAGTGTAGAAGAATTTGTTGAGGAAAACCCTTTTGCATTCTTCCCATGTTTCGACAGAATCCCTTGGTAGACTCTTCTCCCATAAGTGTGTTTTGTCTCCCAAGGAGAAGAGAAACAATCTCAGTTTGAAAGCATCCTTCTGAAACACCATTGATCTTGGTTGTCCCACACAACTTGTCAAAGTTATCAAGGTGGTTTATGGGATCCTCATAAGGGAGACCATGGTACTTGTTACCTTCGATCATGTTGATCAAACTCGATTTAATCTCAAATTTGTTGTTCTCGATATCTGGTGCTCGAATGCCTGTCCTAGTCCCATGAATGTTGGGCTGGTCATATGTTCCAATTGCCCTATCTTGGCGAGGAGGGTGTTGTGGCGTAAGGTGTTCAGCTCCTTGGCCATTTCCATCTTGATCTCTCCTTGGAGGAACTCTCTGAGGTTGTTTCCATGGTTTCATCTCCATAGATATTTTTGATGAGGGTTATGATTTTCTTCTTCCATGTTTAACCCCAATCTATCCAACTGAACCAGTCTCTCTTCTCTATTGATGGATTTAGAGTCAGAAGAGTGTGTAACAGCCTGTTTTGGTGAGATACGGGCCTTGGCAGCTTTGATGAAGGAATTCAGGTCACTCCTGGTCACTGGACCATCAATGCTGGTCGCACCACCTTGATAAGGATACGTTCAATTGTAAGTGTAGCTGTAATACTTAAGAGTGAATCCATCCTAAGTTGATTTCAATCACCAAGAATACAAGTCATTAAACTCAGTCTAAGCAATGAATGTTTCTGTGAAGTGAATGGTTTTTTGTAACAAGAACAGCAAAGCAAATAAAAAAAACTCGTAATCAAAGTGATCAAGTAGGAATCATGGGTTTAGGCATTTGATTTCAAGTGACTAAGATACAATCTAGGGACTTCAAGCTCTTAAACAATTGACTTCCTTAAGTCTAAAACACCAAGATAGATTAGTTCTTTCCCAAGATACTAAACCTATGATTTAGTGCATCAAGCATCAATTCCCATTGGCTTAATACATTCAAACATACAATCTAATCAAGTCTATTAACCATCTAGCAATCCTAACATCAAATCCCTTTGGTTAATCAAGCTAACGCTTAGTTGACTTGGTTCAGACATTTTATCAAACACCTTCCGGGTGTGAAATGCCTAAGGATCAAGATTAAGATTAGCTAAGTCTAATCTAAAATTAAACACACTCAACAATAAATGAAACAATAGATCTAATATTAAGAATCCATAGATCTTCACTTAACCACTCTAATCAGCCTAGCCCAAGAATCCAAAAGGGAACTACTCACTAATAGACATGATAAACCCAACAACAATGAACGATTGAAGGTTAATCATGATTTTTGATTAGGATGAATAAATTAACACAAGAATAGATGATAAAAAAATGCTAAAGACTGAAACTTTCACCAAAAAGGGTATGTGTTTAACAAAAAAAAAAAACAGATTTACCTTAGATTCGGCTTAGAAAGTATTTATATGTATCCTTAATAAGCTAACATGCCCAATTAACAAACTAAAAAAGGCCTAACAGAACTTAGAAATTCGACCAAGTAAAGAAGACGACACAGGTGCATGAACATGTAGTGGATGCCCGCTCCCAAACGCCGCTTGTTCTCTTCCCTGCTTTGACAAGTCGATTTGCTGATGCTCAATTCGTAGTTATCGTGCACGGGTGGTGTAACTCGTAGCCGCTGGTCGCTCTCAACTCTTCAATTCCCGTGTCGGTGGCTTGCCCCGCTCCACTAGGTCGCTCTGGACTCCTCTTTTGGCTCCTTAATTTGGGCGCGGGTGGCCTGCTCTGCTCCACTTGGTAGCTCTGGACACAGACCGGGTGCTCTTTGTCGCTCTATACACCCGCTCCACTCTTCTCGTCTCCACCGTCTGTGAGCGGGTACCGCAACCAGAAGTGGTTGCCCGTGCTGCTTCAGCACGGGTGACTCAACCCGCGACGTCTTGCCGTTTCAACTCTAAGGGACCTCTTTTCACTCCATTTTGAATATTTTATGCTCCCAAACATCTCCAAATACAGCGAAGGACACTCCAACACCTTATTAAGATTTATGCAATACAAATAATACCTGGGAATGCTTACATACTAATCTAAATGATAAAAATGTACAAGAATGAGAGCTTAACACAAGCTAAATGCACATGATATCACACCCTCACTTCTCCAGGTTTCTTCTGCATTTATGTTACTAATGAGGGCTGAGTACATGGTTTTTCCTTAAAATGTTTGATGCTCAAACTTCTTGATCAACTCCTCGGCCATATATATGTCCATCATCCTTGGCTTCATGTTATTTCTTCTATGTTGCTTCGTAGCCCTCTTGTAATTAGGAAACAACACCATCCTTCCTGTCTTGCTTGGCACCTTCTTTGTAAGGTGAACAAAGTTCCTTTCCTTCTCAAAGAGTGTGTGAGTAACTTGTTCTCTCTGGATAAGAGCACACATACCCTCTAAACTTGGAGGATTGTCTTCCCTGAGAACATGCTTGGTCAACTGATTGTATGAAGGCTTTAGAGTCAGTAGCAGACTAAAGACAACATCTTGTTCTTGTCTTTCTCTTAAGACTTCAAGATAATTAGAACTCGGCCTAAGCATGTTCAGCTCAGACCATAGAATTCTAAAATTTTCAAGATGCTGGTTGAACTCTTCCTCATCATGTTACAGATTGTTTATAACATGCTTGACTTTAGACACTGTACTGATATTATATCTGTTGCCATTCACTTTGTGAACTTAATCCCACAACTCTTTGAAAGTTTCACAGCAGGAGTAAGGTTCCAAGATTGATGCCTCAAGGCTGTTTGGAATGATGGATAACACCATGAGATCGTCCTGAACCCATCTGCCATCATCAGCCAACACCATTTCTTAACCATTCTCTCCTAGGATGGTTTGTTTGGAGACTCACCATCAGAGATGTGGTTCCATAAACCCCTTCCTCCAAGGGCTGCCTTAACCAATTTTGACCAGAGAAGGTAATTCGAAAGCTTCAATGTCACTGGAATGACCATTTCTATCGAGTTCTTCATCTTCTCCAGCGACTGACCACTGGGTAATATAATGTACTCAAGAGAAAATTTTAAAAATCAGAGAGATTTGCAGAAGTAAGTAAAAGAGAATGAAGAGAATAAAGTTCTCAAGAGCTAGAATGCTCTAATACCATGTGAGAATTGAAGAAACAAAGATGGTTAAGTCTGATTAATGAAGAACATGAGGATGAGAGAGAGAGAGAGAGAGAGAGAGAGAGAGAGAGAGTGAGAGAGAGAGAGAGAGAGAGAGAGAGAGCGCAAACCTTTGACACAACCAAGGTAACATATTTATTTAATTCCTTTGCCTTTTCTTGTCTTCCAACACAAGCTTAGGTCAAACTATATGGACAAGCAAACCCTTGACATATCCAAATGATCATTTCTCTTTGTCTCTTTAACTCTGGTATGATGTATTCTTCTTGTCAACAAAATTTAGCTTATTCCTTCTTCATCTCAATACATTAAGTGCTTGTTCTTCCTCTCAACAACTCCATTATTTCTTCTTCATCTCAACACATTAAGTGCTTGTTCTTGCTCTCAACAACTCCATTATGTTGAGGAGTGTAAGGGCAGTTGGATTATCGCATCCTGAGCTAGATATTGCTTGAATGCTTGATTGGTTTACTATCTACCATTATCTGATCTGGGAATTGTTAGCTTGGCATTGAAATGGTTGGAGACATGGGTCTGGAAATTATTCAAAGCCTCCAGCACCCTATCCTTCGACTGAATCAGTGTCACCCATGTGTACTTGGACATCTCATCAATGAAGGTGACAAAGTATTTGTGATTTTCTCTAGACATACGAGGCGCAGTCCATACATCAGAGTGAACCAGGTCGAAACACTTCTCATAGATAGTGCTAGACCTTGGAAAGACTGTCCTACAATGCTTCCCCAAGTTGCAAGCTTCACAATCTTCATTTTTAAACAGCACACCATGGCGCGTCAGATTTAAAGCTCTATTATGAGGATGTCCCAATCTAGCATTCTATATGGTGCTCTCAAGCCCAGTAAATGTACTGACCATGCAAAGAGAATGAGATGATTCAGATAACTTAGTCTTCTGAAGATGATATAATTCATGATGGTTGTGACCTTTTCCAATTATCTTCCATGTCTTCAGGTCTTGAAATTCAACTTCATCAAGTCTGAAGACAACTTGACAACTCAGATCAACAGTAGCTCTTTTCACTGATAGCAAGTTTGATTTAAACTGAGGCATATACAAGGCAATAGATTTCCTATCAAACAACCTAAGGTTTCCAATATTGAGATGAAGAACCAAAGAGAAGAGAAGAAGAAGCCAAAGAGAAAAGAAGAAGAAGTGATCTGGTCTAGTATTTTAATCTTGTCTACACAACTCGACCAGAGATGACCTAGCTTAGTTTGCAAGGCAATGAAGGTAAAACTTGGGAGCCAAAATCTTTCTAAGGAACCAGAGACATGTTGGGGTTCAATTTGACCAGAGGCAAGAGTTTGAATAGGTTTAAATAGGAAGATCACATGTTCTGCTTAAGGAGAGAGAGTTGTTATGACTTGTACTTTTCACCAGTTCCAGCACCAAGATATTTTAATATTTTCCCTTTATTTATTCTTTTCTTCAACTATGGTTTGTCTCTGTACATTTTGTACTGAAGCATAGAAATAAACTAAGTAGAATGAGTCTCCCATTCTGATTACACACACAAACACACACACACACACACTCTCTCTCTCTCTCTCTCTCTCTCTCAAACTTCTCCATCATCTTTCTCAACTTGTTCTTCACCATTCTTCATTTGTTATTCATTATTCTTCATCATTCTTCATCTGTTATTCATTATTCTTCATCAAATATTTCACTGTTCGTCATTCTTCACATCATAATCACTTATTCTAACATGGTTTCACAGCTTGAAGTTCCTAAACTCTTTAAATTCCGCAAGACCATTATGTTCTTCCATTTACTTTGTTTTTCCATTACTATGTTTTCTAGATAATCTGTTTTCTCTGTTTTACTCTTGTCTACTCTGTTTCTCTTCATTCTGTTATTAGTGTATTTTCACTAGAGAATCTAAGCTTCTCAACTCTCTGGTTATTCAAAAATCTCATTCTGTTTCTGGTTTTTAAAATTTATGTTTTATTCATCTTTACCCACTGAATAATAGCTTTATATATTGGGTAAAAGAAAGTCTACCATGGAAACAGAAAGAGACGCTTGATTCCAGTAACCCTTGAGGGTATTAACTACTTACTTTGTTCATGAGTGGCCAGAGTTACATTGGGAAGTCATGGACATTTGGACAGTCGTATCATGAAGGCTAAAGCTTCAAAGAGGATGACTCGAGAGGATTAGGTTATTTGCCTGAGGGATAAAGACAAGTGGGTCAGAGAGGACAACCAAGCACTTGATATCATCCACAACTCTTTATCATAATCAATCTTGGAAGCTCACTCACATTCTGAAACTGCCAAGCATCTATGGGAGAGTCTTCAGTTTTTTTATGGGAACCTTTCTAACCTGAGTAGAGTACTGAAGTCAAGAATATTATCAACAACTTGAACCAGGAAGAAGTAGAGTTTAATCAATACTTTGGAAAGTTTAGAAGCTCGTGGGAAGAGCTGGATACATTGAGGCCTTTCTCTGTTGATCCATATGTCATAAGAGAGAGGGATGAACAAGACAAGGTCTTTAGTCTGCTCTTGAATCTAAGTTCATCGTACAGCCAGTTAATCAAGCATGTTCTAAGGGAAGATAAGCTCCCTAACTTAGATGGAATGTGTGCTCTTGTTCGAAGATAACACATATCACATACACTCTTTACAAGAGAAAGGAAGCCAGCTCTCAAGGATATGCACATAAGAATGGAAGATGGTACTGCTACCAGGGCACAAAAAGGCCAAGAAAATACATGTGAGGAAGATAAACCAACCAAGCTTGTTTACTCTAAAGTCTGGTGGAAATAAACTCAAGAAGAATGACTCTCCATGTCCTGAAGTGGTGCTTGAAAGTGCATCTATGTACTTAGCACTTACCAGGGATTCCAATGGATGAAAAAACATGGACCAAGGCAGTGATCAACTATGGTCCTATTAGAATGAGTGAGATTGAGCCACTGATCAACGCATCCAAGGCCATCATCTCCACAAAGTAGTCTGGTACACATTACCTTATCTCTAGGCCAATAATAATTGATTGAGAAGCTCATATGATTAGTGATAGAAATCTTATTAGTGATGTTAGGCCTGCCTTAGGGAATGTAAAAATAGCTAATGGA
This sequence comes from Moricandia arvensis, assembly GCA_905132765.1. NCBI lineage: Eukaryota > Viridiplantae > Streptophyta > Magnoliopsida > Brassicales > Brassicaceae > Moricandia > Moricandia arvensis. Next base: position 36,931 of record CAJHQP010000599.1, on the reverse strand, counting down.
GATAAGGTATGGACAGAAGGAATATGGTACCTTAAGATGTTTGATAGAGAGTCCACTGCCTTCTAACCTCCTTTATGGGAAACGACCACGGTTGACCTAAATTTTCAGGTGTTTTTAGTCCTAATGATGTTTAGTTTCAAGACCTTAAGACATGGATGGTGAATTGTAAACGAAACAGTCAGGGTGGTTTATACCATCTTCAGAAGACTAAGATTTCTAAACTCTCTACTCCTTTTGATTTATGCATGATAGTAACTCATCTGTGTGTGGTAGCACTACTTGGCATGCTAGATTAGGTCATCCTCAGACTCATGTATTAGAGATCATCATGCCTGATTTGTCATTTAATCACTTAGAATATTAAGCATGCATCTTAGGAAAGCATTGCAAATCTGTTTTTCCAACATCATAAACCATTTATGAGAAACGCTTTGACTTAGTTTACTATGATGTTTGGACCTCACCTTGTATGTCTAGATATAACCATATGTATTTTGTCACCTCTATAAATGAAAAATCAAAATACACCTGGATCACTTTGCTACCTTCTAAGGATTGTGTGTTAGATGCTTTTATGAACTTTCAAGCTTATTAACTAACCACTATAAGGCTAATGTGAAGGTACTGAGGTCAGAAATTGGAGGAGAATATACAAGCTATGCATTCAAGAATCATCTGGCAATACATGGCATAGTTCATCAAACAAGTTTCCCTTATACTCCTTAGCAAAATGGAGTGGCTGAAAGGAAAAATAGTCATCTGATGGAGATGGCTAGATCAATGATGTTCCATGCAAATGTTCCTAAGAGATTTTGGAGTGATGTTGTGGTAACGTCATGATATTTAATCAAATGGATTCCCACCAAGGTGCTAAAGGACATCTCTTCGTATGAAGTGTAGAACCAAATAAGACCATCTATTCACCACCTCAGAGTGTTTGGATGTGCCTGCTTTGTGTTGATACGAGGAGAGTAAATAAACAAGTTATAGGCAAAAAACATAAAGTGCATGTTCATTAGATACTCATCTACACAAAAAGGATACAAGTTTTACAACCTTGAAACAAGAAAGAGTACTTGTATCCAAAGATTTAAAATTTATGGAAGGAAAAGGGTTCGTAGAATCAGTCTCAAAAAAAAAGGAGACAACCAGAGAAGCTCCTCCTAATCAAGAGACTGAACAAGAATCTGAAAGAATCACTCATCTTGATTCTGAAGGGGGTAATGGACAGGAATTAGAAGTTCAAGATGGTTCAGAAGTTCATGATCAGGATGGTGTAAAAGAACAAGAACCTTAACCTGAACCTACTCAAGTTCATGAAGAAGAATAGGCAGACCAGGTTCAGCCACTAAGAAGAAGTACAAGGATCAAGAAACATGCATCAAAGTGGATCAACAAAAGAGATTATTTCAATACTGAAGCATTGGCTCATCCAATAAGGGCAATGTGCTCTCTTTTTCAATATCCAGAGGAACATCTAGTCTTCATTGGGGAATTAGATCATGAATATATTCGAAGATCATATGAAGAAGCCATGGAGCATGAAGAGTGGATAGAGTCTGTTGGAGATAAGACTAATGCAATGATAGTCCATGATACCTAGTATGAAGTTGAGCTTCCCAAAGGCAAGAAAGCAGTGACAAGTTGTTGGATGTTTACCGTCAAATACAATGCTGATGGAACAGTAGAGAGGCGCAAGACAAGGCTAAAATGTTTAGAGATTTAAGAAGATAAGACTAAGAATTCGAGAGAGAATGAATAAATTGAGATATTAGGGAAGAGAGTGATTTCATTTCATGATGAACAAGAGAAAGAGAGACTCGAAATGTTTGCTTGATTATTAATATGTGTAAGGGTTACAATATATAGGGAGGAAGAGCATCATCCGTAAACGGTAACAAAAGACCAAACAAGTGTTGTCAACAAGAGGATGGCGCGTCCGGTTTGAATGCATGGCTGGGGTTGCTCGCATGCTTGATGCCTTTGGCATATTGACCAGATGCCCCTTCTCCTTTCTAGCTCTAGCCAGGCTGTCTAGGGCGAGCCTTATCCACGAACCTTATCCTCTTCCTTTACCAGGCAGTAACCAAGTTAACTCCTCATTTCACCTTGCCTCCATTTACCTTTGCCTTCCTTCTTCCTTTAGACCCAAGGTCAAACACAGGCATGTACGGATGGGGAGTTGTACGGACAAAATCCATCCGTACAGCATGCCTGATTTTTGCACAAGACCAAAATGTGATTTTTGTTGGGTCTAAACAACTTTTGGTGGAGTGGTTCGTATAGTCGGCTATACAGTCTGTACAGTCTTACTGTTCGTACAGTCTGTACAGTCTTACTGTTTGTACAACTCGCCCTAACTTTGCACCATCTTCTTTTAACACATTTCTCAGGCTAAGAAGCTTCCCAAAGTCTCCTTTATTTTACTCAGATCAACATTTCCACTGAAGTTGACCATAGGGACTGGTCAAGCTTGGAATGCCATGAGATCTTCCTCATTGAAAACCTCACCAAGAAAAACTCTCTTGGAATAAAACCTTGATCAGGTAAAAAGAGTAAAGACCTCATGACTAAGGGGATTAGCTGCTTGGAGTTAGGTCAATGAGTTCCAATCTGATGTGAATGAACTCCATAACCTTTTTTCTTTTGTGAATACGTCGGCCAAGTGATCTTCACTCCTCGTGTAACATGGCAAGATAACTCTAAGACCAATCATCTGACTCCCCTTATGGCAATCCACCTCAATGTGCTTCGTCCTCTCATGGAGCACTGAGTTTGTTGCAAAGTGTATGGCCGCTTGGTTGTCACAGTGCATAGTCATTCGTGTAGCTTCTTTAACTCCCAAATGCTTCAGTATCCCTTTGATCCCAACCAGCTCATTTGTCATCTTCAACATGGCTCTATTCTCTGCCTCAGCACTCGAACAAGACCCCACCTTCTGCTTCTTGATTTTCCAAGTGACCAGATTCCCTTCAATGAAGGTGCAATAGCCTGTAGTTGACTTCCTAACTGCTCTATCACCATCCCAAACTGCATCACAGTAGCCCACCACCTCATTACTCTCATTGCAACCCATCCAAACTCCTTGGCTAGGTGATCCATTGAGGTAGCTTAGGATTTTGTCAACCATCCTCCAATAATGTTCCTTTGGTGCTTGCATATGTCGATTCACCTGGTTCACATCAAAACAAATATCAAGACAAGTAATGGTCAAATACAGTAGCTTACCAACCTTCCTCCTCGCTTATTCAAAGTAGTACTAAACTTGCTGTACCAAGCTCTAGGGGACTGCTTCAACGCATATATGGCCTTATTCAACCTTAGCACATTCCCTGGTTTCACAAGACCATCCAGCCCTGGTATAGGATTTATGTAAACTTCATCTTAAAGTTCTTCTTGTACGAAAGCATTCTTCACATCCATTTCCCAGAAGACCCACTTAAGATTATTTGCCACAATGAGAACAATCTGGATGGTTTGGAGCTTTGCAACAAGAGCAAAGGCGTCTATGTAGTCTTCTCCATATGTTTGAGTGAATACTCTAGCCACCAGTCTTGTCTTCTTTCTATCTATCTTCCCATTTGGAAAGAACTTGATGGTGAATATCCATTTTCTAAACACAACCTTCTTCCCCTTGGGTAATTCACTTCCATACCAGGTCTATTTTTTGATCATTGCATTTTCTTCATCAGTAACTGAGCGTCTCCACTCTTCCTCTTCCATAGCTTCCTCATAAGGGCTTGGAATACGAATTTCATCTAGATTTGTCATGAAAGCACCGTGCTCTCTTGGTAACTCAACAAAAGAGCAGACCAGTTGAGTTGGGTGTGCTACTGTGTGGGCATTCTAGTACATCCGGGTGTTGATCCAATTGAATGGATCTTTCCTCACCCTCATGCTTCTCCTTAATGGAACATCCACTACCTGTTCCCCATGTTTTTCACGACCATCTTCTTCAGGTTCTTGATTTCCTTCACTCCATCTTCATTTCGTACCTTGATCATGACTCCCTGAGCTTTCCTCTTCTTGTCCTTCAACCTCAGGTTCATTTCTTCCTCATGATAAAAGTGGGGTTGGTCTTCATCTTCATGGGTGTTAGTCGTGTCTTGCATGTTAAACCTGAAGTGATAAATGGTTCACTTAAGGTTATGTGAAAAGTTAGGGCCAAACTCCATTAGAAGTCCTGTCAAGACCTAAGGAGTGTCCAGAAACTTATGCACAGCTATATCAAGGTTCAAGAAGGGTTTAAAATGAAGGAAGAAAGCATGGGATAAGTTTGGGAGCATTTGGTCAAATGTGCAAAAAATGGGTGCGTACCGTGATAAGGGTTTTTAGTCCTTAGAGCAAATCAATGTACTATTTAAGATTATCGAACCACAGGGAACTAGTGATCTACACACTAAGAATACACAAACTTTCTTAATCTAAGCAAATAAGAAGATGAGTGATTTGTAACAAGCTAAACTCCTAGAATTATAAACAAAGTGATCTCAAATTCAAACAAGAAACAAATGCAAGAATCAAATTTTCAATCAATAGCTAAGGATAGATCTATGGGCAAGATAATCGATATCGGGTAACATAGCAAATAGAATGAACAATCTTTTCTATTACACTCTAGCTTCTCAAGGCCTATCTTAACTCTAATATCTCTACACAAGTCACTCACTCTTCAATCAACAAGTCTCTTAACCAACCCTCACATTCATTAAACAATAATCATAAGTGCACTCTTGCAAATGGGAAATTGGTCCTAATCACTTGCCTTGGTGAGAGAAAGGCTTGAAGCTACGGTGAAGTAAGAGGGTTTACAAGTTCTTTCATGGTTGTTTACTTTCAAGAACAAGTAGTTTGACATTATGCATAATATATCTAAGAAAGAGAACAACTCATGCATACAATGTTTGATCCTCATTGTTCTACCCATTTCCTAGACACAAAGCAATTACTACCCTTGATTCCCAATGTCAAACTCTCTTTCACTCACTCAAAGTCCCCAAGAACACTCAAGAACACTCTCACTTTTAAAACTCTTTGTTTCTTTTGTCTATTAGGGATTCTTTCACTTTCTTTCTTAGCCTTAGCTCTTTTTTTTCTTTTTCCCACTCTTTTGAATCTTTCTTTTCTTCTCTTAGGGGTTTTTCTTCCTCTGGATACACTTTGAGCTAATATTTTTTTTTCTTTGATCCCTAATATCTTATCTTTTCTTTAGAATTTTGAGTTCACTCTTTTCACTCACTTTTCTCTCAACCCTTTAAGATCAAACACTTAATACACCCTTCCCATTCTATTAGCTAGACAATTGTGGGATCTCAAAGCTAGCAAGTAATGAAGATCAACCATTATCGTTCCCAATACTCTCAACATTATGCACATCTCAAACTTTCAGAAAAGACCTCACTCATCAAATTGACTAGGGCTTGAAGGAAAGGTAAGGGTAAGAGTGAGGAGAACCATCCAAAGTGGAGATGGCCACTTGAGCTGCCAAATATTGGTAGAAAGGATTAAGACCAACTCAAATGTGCGTGAGGTAACCATGATCAAGCACAACAAGAGCCCATAAGCGAGAAAGATTAGGTTCATTAACTCAAATAAGATTGGAGTTGGTTTCAAGAACAAGTCAATATCAAGCTCACAACAAGTTTCAAGTAGAGTTTTCAAGGCTCGAAGCACACAAGATTTTCAATAGATGTTTAAGCTACTTGATATGTTTAGCTAGGGTATCATGTCGAGTTCTAGACATGTGCTCTTTTCAAGGAAAGTAAAACACAGCTCCCTATGCATATGGATGCAACCTAAATGCTTCTAGACTCAATTCTAAAGATGCAAATAAAACAAAATATGAATATAAATGCTTGTTTTGGTGTTTTTTCGAAAATTTTCAAGTTTTTTATGCAACTAAGTATGTACAGTGCAATGCAAACTAAGTATGTACAATACAATGCATGAGACTCATGACAAGTAAGCAAAACAAAACACAATATGAGATAATAGACTCTCCCCCAAACTTACTTCACACAGTCTCTTGTGTGAGAGTAAATTTGAAAGAGAGATCAAAGAAAAATAAAACATGATGAACTAAGTATTGACAAAGGTAGAATGCACTTACTTGGAGTTGGCTTTGATGAGAGAAGGGAATGAGGAGGGAGAGCATGTTGTGACCTTGGCCATTTTGTCTTGACCTCTTGGAAAGATTTAGAACTCCCCCAAACTTGTCCCTAAACTTATTCAAAAACACTAAAGCAAGATAAAATAGAAATATAAATATATACAAAGGATAAACATGGGAATGCCTCCCAAGCGCGCTTGTTTTAAGTCTCTAGCTTGACTTTGTGTGCTTGCTAATCATAAGTATCAAAAGGTTGAGCCAATGCACCTTTGATCCTTCTCATACAAGCACAAGAAACAAAGTATGCAAAGAAGCACACTACTGTCCATAGAAAATAGACAAATATTTCATCAAAGAGCTTCACTAAAGATGTAGCATGAATTATGAAATGCTCCTTGAGGTTCAGATGGTCATGAGAATCAAATGCATTTGGTGAAAACACAAAGTCAACTACAGGCTCAAACGATGTTTTAACAAAGTAGTCAACTCTATTTTCATCAATCAAATAAAACACAATGTTCTCATTCTCATGATTGGTTTTTACAAGGGGGTTTTCTATCTCAAGCAAGAGCTTATCCACATCAAGTTCATCCCCTAAATAAGCTAATTCAAGAAGAGGTTTAAATTTATCAAGCATCAAAAACTCAGATTCGAGATCAATTGAAGCACAAAGATAATTCTTGTCAAAATAAACTTCAATGTGATCTCTAGCAAGTTTTTCTACTCTCAAGTCGTCTAGTTCCCTAGTTTCACATATCAGATCAAGACACTCATTTAAAAGCACTAGAGAATCAACATTAGGGGCAATGTTCTCACCACAAGGCAAGCAAATTTCCTCAAGTTGAAGTTTTAAAGTAGAAATGCTTGTACCTTCCAGCTGGAGTGGTGGAACCCAATACATTACCTCATTAAGGGCACAAGCAGCATCAAACTCATCTTGAGTAACTTCCCTTCCTTCACACTCTGCTCTATCTCTAATGAGGTGTATTCGGACCATTTGTGCTAGGTGTCTCATTGACTTGCCCCAATACTCTTTCATTCTCTTAAGCCGATGTAACTCCACTCTTTGGTCTGGTGTGAGTATGCGTATATCAAAGGGTGGTGGTTCCCCATATGGCTGATCTTCAATGTGATCTTCAAATATATCTTCCTCTTCTTGTGGCTTCTCAAAGTAGCTTGATGCCATCTCTACAAATACCAAAAGCTAGAATAGAAAGTTGGTAGATGTACAAAAGCAAAACAAAGCAAGAAAATAAAGCTTAGTCTGAAGAAAATATGAAATCCTAATGATAAATCTACAAGTTCCCCGGCAACGGCGCCAAATTTGATAAAGGTTTTTAGTCCTTAGAGCAAATCAATGTAGTATTTAAGATTGTCGAACCACAGGGAACTAGTGATCTACACACTAAGAATACACAAACTTTCTTAATCTAAGCAAATAAGAAGATGAGTGATTTGTAACAAGCTAAACTCCTAGAATTATAAACAAAGTGATCTCAAATTCAAACAAGAAACAAATGCAAGAATCAAATTTTCAATCAATAGCTAAGGATAGATCTATGGGCAAGATAATCGATATCGGGTGATCAAGATTCAATCTAGGACGCTCAAACAAAACAATCAACAAGTCTATAGGTCTAGAACTCATTCAAATAGACTAATCCACTCCCGTGATAATAATCCCTATGCTAATCATGAATTAGACATCAACTCCCGTTGGCCTAACACAATCAAACATGCATGAATCACAAGTCTACTAACCACTAAACATCTCGAACATCAACTCCCGTTGGCCAAGTATGTAAAGAACAATACTAGGTTGTTCAAGCATTTCATCGAACACCTTCCAGGCGTGAAACAACTTATGATCTAGATTAGATTTCCCAACCTTAATCTAGCATTAAGATCACCAAATAAGTCATAGAACAATGTTAATCAAGGAAGAAACACCCTAAATATCCATCTAATCACCCTAATCTACTTAACCCATAGATCACAAAGTGTCTACTCAATAAACTCCATGAGAAAGCTTAAATCTATGTGAGATTCAAGGTTAATCATGTTAATGAGCAAGAGAACACAAATACAAAATGAAGTACTTCCTTAAAAATGATCAAAAGATTCAAGCTTTTACAATATTAAAGAAAGTCTTAGAGAGAAAATGAGATATTCTAGGGTTTTTAGAGTCTAAATCTATTTATGAGAGGTTAAAATCTGGTCCAATCGCCAGTCGCAAATGCCTGTCGCTGATGGCAAACGCAGTGATTAGCGTTTGGCCGCGATTTGAGAATCACGTTTGGTCACCTTCTCCAACCACCGCGGGTTCACCGCCCCGCGCCGTCAAGCCGCTGCGTATCTCACCATGTCCCGAGCGGGTGAGCCGTGTCGCGGCGCTTGGTCGCTGCGGCCATCGATTCGTCCTGAGCGGTGACACAAGCTCGCAACACCAAGTCGCTCCCAGGCTACGTTCTCCGCGGGTGAGCCGTGCCGCGGCACTTGGTCGCTCTGACCTCACCACGTCCCGAGCGGGTGACATGCCCCGCTCCACTTGGCCGCTGCACAGCCGAGCTTGGAGACCATGGTTCTTCGTCTTTGTTCTACTCGGGCTTCTCTTCACCATCCTCACCACGCCAATCTCGGGGTTCAAATTTTAGATTGAGTCGAAGCCATCAACCACTGGATCTCTGGTCCAAGTCGTTTACTTGCCGTTGCTCATCTCCACCGTGGCCGTGCTCACAAAGTCTCGCCGTCGCGTCCATCGTCTTCTTCGCAGGAGAAAGTCTCGTCATCTCCAATGTTGGATTTTGCTTGTTTTGCAAATCTGGCCCTTCATCTTTTGGGTAATTTCAGTTTGACTCCAAACCTTTCATATGTGCAGAAATGTCCTCCTGTATCAGCCCCAAAGGTTTCAATTGTGCAATTCAGCCCAGACGAATATTCAGAATTTCCAACCTTGGTCACTGAACTTTTGATAACTTCGTTTCTGACCCCAAATCTCTGTAATATGCAAATTAACCCTTGGTTTTTGCCCTCAACTTCCTATTATGCACTTTAAACCCTGTCAAATGCAATTATGTATGCATATGCAATATAAACATCTACATGCAACCTAAAATGATAATAATAAACTAAAATATGTATCTAAAACTCATCAAAATCAAGAGATATCATACCGTACGGACGTAAGAATGATACGGACCGTACAGACGAGGTCGATCCAAAAACTTTACATTTGACCAAATGAATATATTTTGGGTTTGTGTAAAGTGGGGACGAAAAGTGTACTAATTATGGTGGAACCTTGCATCCTAAGTCATAGATGACCTCTGGGAAAAAGAAGGGATCCGGATGGCATCTAAAGAAGATCAGACGAGATGCTTTTGCCTAAGGATAAGGTTTGGTCTTATCTAGGCTGTAAAGGAAGAGCAAGTTGGACTATGAACCTAGACTGATCTATGGACTGGTTCATGAGCATTGATGGCTCATTCCTAGCCAACTTAACGTCTTTGACGCCCAGCAAGTGACAGGCTGTCCAAGCATTTGAGAATTTCTGGCCAAGGAATTCAAGTTAGGCGCCTATCCATTTGTTGACTTCACATGCTTGTATTGATTTCTTGTAAACCCTTGTAACCTCATTTATCATTTTATATGTTGTATTGGCGAGTAATAACAACAAGCTGAATAGGGGGTTCTCCCTTTTCTTCTTCACAATCTCTTAGTCTCTTTAGTCTCTTTAGTCTCTCTAGTCTCCCTAAATCTGTAAGTCTCTCGTTCACTCTCTCTCTCAATTCGACAAAAACAAGAATTCATCTTCCCCATTGGGGTTTCTCTCACTCACACAACCAGAACCTCTATAAAACTTTCATGGTATCAGAGCCAGGTTCTTCAGAACCTGAGCTTTAAGATGTCGCAAATCTCACACCCATTTTTCAGCTCAAACCCAAACCTTGAAGACATATCCATCTGAGTTAATTTTCTGGAAGAAGAAGAAGATTGAAGCCATGGTATGTTCTCCTTGTCTCTTAGTCGTTCCTGTCTGTACCTGATGAAGAAATTCTTATTGAAAGCAAAGGTGTAGGAGAGGCGTCCTGAACCTCATCCAGAATCGCCTTGTCCAAGAGTATGCTCATCTGGATTCAAAAGAAGATGATCCAGAAGAGGGTGAGCTGATAGCATGAAGAAAGGAGGGGTCTTTTGAGTTGGAGATACAAGAATGTGTCATAGACTGAAGGAGAAGGAGGTGGGCGATGATCCAGACTCTCATATCCAACAAAGTCATTACCTTTATCCCATTGAAGGTTCTAGGAATCCATCTGGTTCCTTTACTGTAAGCTATTACTGTCCCTTCTTGATATTGAGTGGGATAAAGACTAGTTGTGTGGTGTATTGAGTTGAATAACCTGAGGATATGTTTAAGATTGCTAAATGAAATGAAATGGGTTTTAGAATCTGATGAGTCCTTGGTCAAGGACAAGCCTTAAGTATGCTCGTTAGGGTCGATCTAGACAGATTTGGTGGTGATTGATCAGGTTACTAACACTGATGAATTACAATCAATTGATGATTGATAGAAGGGAAGTTTATGATCGATGGTAGAGATGGACTTCAGTGGATGATGTGCGGAATTATCAGAAACTTGCTGGATGATCTTTGTCTGTGAGAGGCAGCCCCACTAGTAAACAAGACCAAGGCGTAGGGAGAAAAAACCCTTGCCAAATCGATGTCCAGAAACTGAAGAAAGGAATCACAATCTTTGTAGAAGGATTTGATAAAAGAAGTGATTGATTTATTCAGAAAGATCACACAAGTTTTTATTGGAGAAGGACAAGTCTTTACTCGCCAAAGACTTGTGGAAACTAGAAACAAAGATTTGTGTAAAAACTAGGAAGACTAAGCAGAAGACTAAGCATTTTTGAAGACTGAGAAGTTGACGAGGTTGGGTGATTCCTTGACTTCGGTTTCTTCTAGATTTTTAGAATAAACCAGACAAATAATCAACTTCTCCAATCTTCTTGTCTTGGATCTCATCATATTTTGTTTAGAAAGAGAGAATGGGTCTTGATTCTGTTGGGAAAAAAAGTTTGAAGATGCATCCACAATTTTGGAATTGGGCCTAGCAGCTTTTCTTCCAGCTTCTGGTCGAGTGACACCTTGATTCAGCTGATCAGCTCCTGGTCTAGTGTCACTCCTATTCAGCTCCCGATTAGCTCCTGGTCTAGTGTCACTCATATTCAACTCTGAATCAGCTTCTGGTTGAGTGTCACTTATATTCAGCTCCTGATCAGCTCCTGCTCGAGTGTCACCTCAGCCATCTCCAAATCAGGTTATGGTCGAGTGTCACTCCTAGTCAGATCTGAATCAGATCCATCTCCAAAGTCACACACTTACAGCTCATCAGCTCAGTATCAGCTCCTGGTTCAGCCATGATCACATCACCCCCTCCTCCTTTGTAAGGAGTTGACCTAAAATCCAAGGCATCTACACGAAAAGGGATTAAGTCAGCAATGTTGAAAGAGGAACTCACAGAATACGTACCTTCAAGGTCTGTTTTGTAAGCATTTTTTCAAGAGTTCAATCACTGTGAAAGGTCAATCTGTTCTTCATAAAAGCTTGGACTTCCTCTCATCAGGGAACCTTTCTTTCCTAAGGTAAATCCATACCAAAATCTCATGGTTCCAACAACACCTGACACCTGTTCTTGTTTGCATCTTTCCCTTATTCCTTTGTCTTTCTCTCAATATTCTCCCTAACCTGTTCATGCAGAGATACAATAAATTCGGCTTTTGCCTTGCCATCAAGATTAGTCTACTTGGTAAGAGGTAAGGGTATCAAATCCAAAGGAGTCAATGGATTTAAACCATAAACAATCTGAAATGGTGAAAATCTGGTAGCACTATGTACAAAATGGTTGTATGCAAACTCAACATGTGGGAGAAATCGTCCCAAGTTTTGATGTTCTTTTTAATCACAGCACGCAAGAGGGTAGGCAAACCTAGCACAAAATCCATTGATATCTCAACCCATGGAGCATCAGGAATGGGAAGAGGGGTATACAAACCTTGAGGTCGAGCTTTAGCTTTGGCTTGAGGGAAAACCACACATCTGCTGCAAAATCTCTTCACATCCCTTCTCAAGGTCAGGGAGTCGAAGTGCTCCTTTAAAGTAGCGAGTGTTTTAGCAAATCCAATGTGCCCCATCAACCCTCCTCCATGTGCTTCCCTGACATAAAACACTCTCAAAGAACATTTAGGTAGACTAAGTCGATTTTCATTAAAGAGAAAATCATCAATTTGATAAAACTTCCCACTGGTATGTTTCTTGCTTTCCTCAAATTGAACTTTAAAATCTTGATGATTTTCATAATAAGATTTAATTTTTTCAAATTCTAGCAGTTTAGCCTCCACAAAATTGAAGAGAGTGCACCTTCTGGACAGTACATCAGCCACAATGTTTACCTTACCATGCTTGTAATGAATCACGTAAGGAAAAGTTTCCAGAAACTCTACCCATCTGGCGTGTCTCTTGTTGAGCTTGTGCTGTCCTTTCAAGTGCTTCAATGACTAATGATAAGTATCTTTAACAAATTCTTTCAGCCAGAGATAATACTGCCACGTTTGAAGTGCCCTAATCAAACCATAAGGATTTTTTGTCATAAGTTGGTAATTCAGTATTGTTCCATTCAGTTTCTCACTGAAATTGGCTATTCACCTCTTTTCTTGCATAAGCACTGCTACCAATACCTACACCAGAAGCATCACATTCAGTTTCAAATGTCTTAACAAAGTCAGGAAGAACTAACCATGGAGCATTGGTTAACTTCCCTTTCAAAGTTTGGAAGGCTTCTTCTTGTTCCTTTCCCCAATGAAATCCCACATTTTTCTTGACAACTTCAGCAAGGGGTGTGGCTTTGGTGCTAAATTCTTTTAAAAACCTTCTGTGGAAACAAGCATGGCCATGGAAACTTCTAACCTCACCCACGTTCTTAGGAATTGGCCAATCTCTGATTGATTTGACCTTCTCCTCATCTACTTTGATTTCCTGAGCTGGTACAACAAATCCTAGGAACACAATGTGATATGTCCCAGAGTACATTTCTTATAATTGGTAAACAAAGACTCTCTACTAAGCACTTCTAGAACGGATTTCAAGTGATTCACATGATCATCCATGCTTCTGCTGTAAATCAGAATATCATCCAAGTAAATGACGACAAAATCTCCAATGAATTATCTCAAAACGTTGTTCATCAGCCTCATGAATGTACTAGGTGAATTGGTGAGCCCAAATGTTATAACAATAACTCATAAACCCAAACTTAGTTTTGAAAGCAGTTTTCCACTCATCACCTTCTTTCATACTAATTTGATGATAACCACTTTTCAAATCAACCTTAGAGAACACACAAGAACCATACAGCTCATCTAACATATCACCAAGTCTAGAGATAGGATGTATGTACTTCACAATGATATTTTTTATGGCTCTGCAATCTACAGACATGCCCCAGCTTCCATCTTTCTTTGGTAGAAGGAGTAATCGTACTGAAAATGGGCTCATGCTTTCTCTGATGTGGCCCTTCTCAATCAGTTCATCAACCTGGCTTTGAAGTTCCTTGGTCTCTTCAGGATTTGTTTTGTAGGTAGGCGGTTTGGAATGGAATCTCCCGGGACCAAGTCAATCTGGTATTCAATTCCACAAATAGGAAGTAATCATTTGGGACACTCATCCGGGAAAACATCACCATATTCCTGCAATAGATAGTTAAATTGACTTAGAAGAGCCGGTGCAAGGTCTGAAAAAGACATTAGTGCATCTTTAAAAACAAACAAAAGCATAGATTGTTGGAGATACATAGCTTTCTTCACCTCATCGTTCTTGGCTATGAGGTGTACCTCCTTGTTTTTCTTTCCATCAGCTGGTTTCTCTTTGCTTTTGGCTTCTTGTCGCCAGAGCTTGAGTTGTAGTTGATCTTCATGAACCTCTTATGGAGACACAGGTTCAAGAACAATCTTTTTGTCTCTGTGGGTGGAAGAATGTGGCTTGTGAACTCATCAAGAATGGCCTTCTTCTCAAACTTCCAAGGCCTTCCCAACAAGATATGGCTGGATTCTATGGGCAGAACATCACACACAATCTCATCTTGGTATATTCCAATGGTTATAGGAACCATATCTTGTTATGTGATATTCAGTTAGCCATCCTCCTTCAGCCATTGTAGTAGATATGGTCTAGGATGCTTTCTAGTCTTCAGTCCAATCTTTTCTACGAGAGATTCACTGGGAATGTTTGTAGAACTCCCACCATCTATAATCAAACTATACATTTTATCATGAACAATGTAACAGATGTGGAAAAGATTCTCTCTTTGATAATTTTCTTCTGGTTTGGATTGAACTTTATGTGATCTCCTTGTAACAAGAAATTCTCCACGAGCTGGATAGTCTATAGCTTCGTCATCAGTAGCACCAGCATTCTCATCCCCAGGGATCAGTTCACCGTTCTCAAGTAAGATCATGACCTTCTTGTTGGTACATTCGTTGGCATAGTGTCCAAATTCATGGCACTTCTAATACTTCACATCTCTGGTTCTGGTAGCTGGTGTCTTGCCCTTGCCATCTCGTGGATATCCCTTTGTTTCTTCATTTGGCTTAACAAAGACTTTATCTTCCTTGGCGTTGGATGATGTAAAGTTATTGCCATAAGACCCTTTTGGAATAGACTTTCTCTTGAACTGGTGCTCAATAAGAACGGCCTTGTGAAGAAGCTCATAGATATCTGCATGATCCTGCATCTCCAAACGGTCCAGAATGTCTCTGTTAAGACCAGCCGGGAAACGAGCCATTGTTGAAACAGACACCTCATCTACAGAAGCTTTAATCATAAGGATCTCCATCTCTTGGTGGTAATCTTCAACACTTTTACTACCTTGAGTGAGCCTCCTTAGCTTTTGATGAACCTCTCTATTGTAATGCCTAGGAACAAACCGTCTCTTCATGTTAATTTTGAGTTCATACCATGAAGCTACCTATGGTTCCACTGTCCTGTGCCTGGTTGTGACAATCTGATCCCACCAGTGAAGCGCATATCCATCAAATTCAGTAAAAGCAAGCCTTACTTTCTTTGGTTCCGAGTAGTTTTGACAATCAAACACCAGCTCTATCTTTTTTTCCCATTCCAGGTAGGCATCTGGTTCATTCTCGTTTTGATATGTTCACTAGGTTCCTCGATCAACTCTCGTTTGTTTCTAACATCCTAGAACATCCTCTCGCTTGCGCCTAACTATTATATGATCAGGTTTCTAGTTAATTACTTTGGAAACAAGCATTAAGAACAATCCAATTGATAGATCTAATAATTATTCTAGCAGTTCTATTTTTGGCTAATCCATCAAACCCCTAGAAAACCTAAACTTAGCAGATGGATCTACTTACACATGTAGATGAAAGCATAAACTGAATAGATATAAAATAGAAACCAATATAAAGTCAAAGGAGTTCCAAGAGAGCTCTGAAGGAGTTTCTCTCTTCTCTCCTAACCTAGAACTATTAATAAAATAAAGCTAGTTAAGTGTGTAGCCTAAACAATGGCTTATAAACTCAGAAATAAGGGTTTTTGCGGCCAAGGTTATTCTGGTAATTTGTTGTCGCTTCTAGGCTTTAGTCGGTCTTGAAAAAAGTCGGGCCTGTCTTCTGGGATCACTGTCGATTGACACCAAGTATGGGCCGCCGACTGACACTCATTCATCTTCTCGACAGCTTCTTTCCGCGAGGCAGACAAACCATTCTTCATTAAAGTAAGCTTAACTTTAGATCTAACCGTTAGATGGACCTAAAACCGGTGGCATTGGAAAGATAACTCAAAGCTATATATTTTCATCAAAATAGGAGCTCAATTACACCGTGGGATGAGCTCCATACATAGATAAACAACTGACGCATATATGCAGTTTTGCATCTCAAAATGCTCTAAAATCACCAAAGTTCTGCAAAACGTACATGAACCTAAAAATACTCTAAAACATATTCGAAATACATATAATATACTCTAAATAGGGCTGATATCATTGGATAAAGGTGGTAAATATCAGGTCCTATCAAATCCTCTAAACTTATCATTTTGCTTGTCCTCAAGCAAAGAATATCACAATCTGAAAAAGGTTTGAAAACACTAAGACTCACAATATTCTAACTTATTACTCTCACTCTACTACATTGCAACCACATCAAATACATGCCAATCTTAGAGAAACTTTATATACCTTATCCTATTATAGCAACCAAATATATTCTACCAACAACTTAGCGAATACTAATCTGACTCACCCATCTACAAATCTCATTTCTTTGCATAAAATAAACGTCTAGGCTTTACCTTGGGAATATAGATCTAAAGACATATGGACTCTTACCCCTGCAGGTATCTGAGTAAATATGTAGTCTTATTCTGGTTTCTTTTCTCCCTATATCTCCCTTTTATGAATCCTTTTATTATCTCAATCCTAATGATCAATGATGCTGATTCAGGCTACTGTATAACCATTTTTTTTTGATTTTTTTTATTTGGCAAAGTGTAGGCGAATAGTGTGGTCATCGGTAATGTATGTACTCATCGCTTCGAACAATGTGTGATCATCCTTTTGAATTAGAATAGTGGGGTCATCTGTAATGTACCCACCCTCTGCATATCTGGGAATCATCTCAATCTTTTATTTTTCTTTCTTTCTGGATGCCAAAGAGAGGAGAGAAGGACACCAAAAACATACAGACTTTTACCTTTCAAACATGAAGGAGGAGTTCGATCCAGTGTATGTCAAACCCCAAAGCAAGAAAATAAATCAGTAGGTAGGAGGTCAGCTTCGGTTCCTTCAAACTTTCTAAGCAAGTGTGATATAGTTGCTGGATGATCCGCTTTGATATCTCTATTACTTTCTGTAAGCAACAAGTTTAAGAATGCTGCTATAGAGTGGTTAGTGAACAAGTAGTAATATAAATCTGATCATAATCCCCTTCTTGACTCAATAATTTTTTTAAAAAACTTATATAGATATAGCAAATAAAAGCTTAAACAATAAATAGCATCAGGAAACCTCCTCTAGACTTAAATTATACTGTCTCCAGTGTAATCCCGTCCTTGTTGGGTTTATGAATAACTAAATCTTAGGTAAACGTTTTAGAGAAAGTCGAGTATACTAAACTCCGAAAGGAGTGTCGACCGATGGTGAACCATCCATGTCGTCGACCAATGCTGAGCTGATGGTGTCGACCGATGGTGAACTCGAACATTCTACTCCTTCTCCTAAAAACCTTTAAAAGTAAAATAAAAACCAAAATTAAAACTAGCATAAGTAAAACCAATTGAAAACTTACTAAACAGTGGGTTGCCTTCCACTCAGCGCTTGATTATATTCATTTGTTTTACTTCTGGTGATCTGATTTAGTCTGGATTATATTGGGTACTTGCTCGAAAACAATTCCCAATGGCCAATATTTCCAACTTCATCACACTTTTTGTGAAAGACTCCTTAGACTCTTCTCCTATGTCTATCATCTCAGAAATAAGGAGTGTTCGTAGAATTGTAAACGGTTGTGAGAAGCTTATGCTGCACACTTTGTATTTCCTGACACCATCTGAGAAGTGGGGAATCAATGACAATTGTGGACCATACTTGATCCTTTTTGTCATGTGGTTGCCTTCATAAAAAAGACTTTGACACTTTTCAAACTCATTCTGCTCTGATTCGCGATGGGTGTCATCGATTGTGCAGTGGTAGTGTCGATCGATGCCGGCTAGTTGTTGTCGTTCGATATTGCTTATGTGCGGCCCTTGTTGACTTTGGTTGTAAATCTCAACCCTCGCTGATAATACGATGTATGATCATCAAATACCTTAAAGGAGGGATCCATATGCGCAATACCATCTGGTGGAATAGGAAATTCAACCTCAAAAATAGTGCTGGGAACCACAAACTTCACAGGGTCATGTATCATTTTCACTCTTTTGTGAAACCCATCAACTTCCTTTGTGCCAATAGGTGGTCTCTGATGTTTAGGGACAGCAAGTTGTGAGGTCTTGGACACGTGCACTCTATCCTTAATTGGTCCTGGTTCAATCATGTAACATGGCTATTCGTCCAATAGTGATTGTCGATCGATGTCAGGTGGGCAGTGTCGATCAATATCATTAAGCTGGTGTCGATCGATGTTAGCCTTTGGTGAAGTCTCTAAATCTTTTCACGAAATGTGCTGATCGTCACCAAGCTTCATCTCCAAGTCCTTATCCATATCTTCTATCTTTTCCTCCAACTCTAAGAAGTCTTCCATATTGACTTTCCTACTCAAATCCAAATACCCAAGTTGTTCTCTATCTTCTACCTCCAAAACATCTCCCATGGTGATTTCTCTGTCTACATCTAGGGGATGATAACAACTTGATACATTGGTGCTCTCTAGTGTAGAGTCTGCCATGGCCTGAAGAAAACTTGAACTTTCATGGATGTCAAGTGGTGTTGATCAACAACAGGGGTAATTGTCAATCGATGTTGAGGTCTTACTGTCGATCGATGTTGACATCTTAGTGTCGATCGATGTTGACATCTTAGTGTCGATCGAGGCTGACGTCAGATCAATAATATCAGCTTCTTCTAATCTTCATGGCTCTCCAAGTCCATGCTGTCCATCATACTCTACCATATATCTAACCACAGATTCTATCTCAGTCTCTAGTGTAATCTGCCTCTTGGCATGAGTGTTCAGTTTGCCCTTCTTCTTCTGCAAACATTCAATGAGCCTGTCCCAGCTTTCATTATTCTTCCTTTCATTAGCTGCTTCAGCACCATCAACAAAATTTGTAGACGATGGCTCTTTCAATATTCTCCCAAAAAGTTAGTGATCCTGGCTGCAGTTGACCAAGCCAACTAGATGCATTCCCATAGAGAGTGTGAGGAACAATCTTGCAAAGTAAGTATTCTTCAGAGTACCCATACTTCTCAGTGTCCACGATTTTATCCATAGAAACTTTGATGTGTTTTCTTGGATGTTCGTGAGGAAGGCCTTTAAAAGGGTGTTGACCAAACCAATTGTTCTAGTCAGAGTGCAGCTCAAAGTCATCATCTCCTGCAGCAAAAATTGCATCAGAGACGAAAGCCTCATGTGTATGAATCATTTGTCCTCTGCTGTTGTGAGCGTGACCTTCTTTGTCCCGTAAGATCCCATGTTTATCAAACTCAAGTAAAAGAACTTCGATTTCCTTTATCTTTTCGCAAGTGCCATCAATCGATGCTGAGGTCTTAACGTAGATCGACGTCATAGTGTTGGTATCGATCGACGACGAGGTGTTGGTGTTGATCGACATTTGTTTCTCTACACAACTGATCTCTGCTTGGAGGGTGTCGACTCCCCTCTTAGACTTCGGATCGTGCGTAAATCAGTAGACTCCTTCTTTTTAGAGCCCAAAAGTCTTCTTCTCATTGATTCATGGTACTAAGATATATGTACGTGAAACAAAAAACAAAGAAGAGTAGAGTAAGTCAAACTAAAAAATAAAAAACTTAGAGGAAATATTACACATAGTCTTATGGTGATCAGAGTCCCCAGCGCCGAATTTGATGTGATCAAACTACCCCAAGAGAAACTCTCTCAAATAAGAGATCGATTGCAGTATTTAAGGATCGTATCCAAAAAGACTCTATACCTCACACAATAGACTTGAGTTTCAGATTATGATAGATCAGATAATATACATAGTAATGAGTAACTAAGGAGTTTATTGTTTTATGGAAGGAAGGATTGCTAGACTTAGGGTTTCATTCAGGTAATCAAGATTATAGCGGATAGAAGCTAAGGGTATTAGTCATAGAACTTGATATCTAATATAAAAGTCGAGCAGCTCTCGCTGAGAGTATAATATATTTACTTAGACTTTGTTCCAACTCTCATTGTGAACTCGGATTGATCATCGATCGATGCTATTGGACGAGCACTGATCAATGGTCACTTGACTCAAGCATTACCACCTAATTTGATATGTTCACTAGGTTCCTCGATCAACTCTCGTTTGTTTTTAACATCCTAGACCATTCTCGAGCTTGTGCCTAACTATCCTATGATCAGGTGTCTATTTAATTACTCTAGAAACAAGCATTATAACATTCCTATTGATAGATCTAATAATCATCCTCGAAGTTTTATTTTCTAGTTTATGAAAACCCTAGAAAACCTAAACCTAGCAGATAGATCTACTTAGAAATGATAGATAAAAGCATACACTGAATAGATATAAAATATAAATCAATATAAAACCAAAGGATTTCCAATATAACTCTGAAGGAGTTTCTATCTTCTCTCGTAACCTAGAACTATGAATAAATAAAGCTTGTTAAGTGTGTAGCCTAAACAATGGCTTATAAACTCATAAATAGGGGTTATAGTCCGCCAATTGTATTCTAGTAATTTATGGTGGCTTCTAGGCTTTAATCGGTCTTGAAAATAGTAGGGCCTGTCTTCTGGGATCACCCTCAGTCGACACCAAGGCTGGGCGGTCGATTGACACTCATTCATCTTCTCGATGCTTCCTCTAGTGAGGAAGAAAGAACACTCTTCAGTAAATCGCTTATAATGCTAGATCTAACGATCAGATTGACCTAAAACCGATGGAATTGGATAGATAATTCAAAGCTATATATTGTGTGAAAATATAAGCTCAATCGCATCGTGGGATGATCTCCTTCCATTGATAAACTTCTGACGCATCTGCGCAGTTCTACATCTCAAAAAAGCTCCAGAGTCACCAAAGCTTTCAAGAACGTACCTAAATCTGAAAATAATCTAAAACATACTCCAAACACATATAATAGACTCAAAATAGGGCTGATATCATGGGCTAAAGGTGGTAAATATCAGGTCCTATCACCTGGCTCTGTTACCATAAAATGGTTAGATATTAAAGAGGATAAGTCTAAGAATCCGAGAGAGAGTAGAGAGACTAGAGATTAGGGAGGAGAGTGATTTTGATTCATGATGAACAAGAGAAAGAGAAACTCAAAATGTTTGCTTGATTATTAAGCTGACTAAGGGTTACAATTTATAGAGAGGAAGAGCCTCATCCGTAAACGGTAAAAAAAAGACTAAACGTGTGTGGTCAACAAGAAGATGGTGAGTCTGGTTTGAATGCATGGCTGAGGTTGCTCGCATGATTGATGCCTTTGGAATCTTGACCAGATGCCCCTTCTCCTTACCAGCTCTAGCTAGGCTGTCAAGGGCGAGCTTTATCCGCGAACCTTATACTCTTCCTTTACTGGCAGTAACCAAGTTAACTTCTCACTTCACATTGCCTCCATTTACTCTTACCTTCCTTCTTCCTTCATACCCAAGTTCGAACCCAAGCATGTATGGATGTTGAATTGTACGGACATTGGCCAGGTGATCCGTTGAGGTAGCTTAGGATTCTGTCAAACATCCTACAGTGATGTTCCTTTGGTGCTTGCATATGTTGACTCACCAGGTTCACAGCATAACAAATATCAGGATGAGTAATGGTCAAATATATTAGCGTACCAACCATCCTCCTAGCCCATTTAATGTAGTACTCAACTTGTTGTACTAACCTCTAGGGGACTGCTTCAACCCATATATGGCCTTCTTCAACCTTAGCACATTCTCTGGTTTCACAAGACCTTCCAGAATTAGGGGAGGATTCATGTAAACTTTATCTTATATTTCTCTTTGTAGGAAAGCATTCTTCACTTCCATTTGCCATAAGTCCCACTTAAGATTAGTTGCAACACATGGAACAATCCAGATGGTGTGGAGCTTGGCAACTAGAGCAAACGGGTCTATGTAGTCTTCTCCATATGTTTGAGTGAATCCTCTAGCCACAGTCTTGTCTTATTTCTGTCAATCTTCCCATTTGGCAAGAAATTGTTGGTGAATATCCATCTGGTAGACACAACCTTCTTCCCCTTGGGTAATTCACTTTCAAAGCAGGTCTCATTTTTGATCATGACATTTTCTTCATCAGAAACTGAGCTTCTCCACTCTTCATCTTCCATAGATTTCTCATAATTCATTCCTCATGAGCATTGGTGGGTCATTCCTAGCCAAGTTAAACTCTTCGACGCCCAGCAGGTGAAAGGCTGTCCAAGCATTTAAGCATTTCTGTCCAGGGAATTCAAATTAGGCGCCTATCCATTTGTTGACTTCACATGCATATCTTGATTTCTTGTAAACCCTTGTAACATGAAAAAAGGAGGGGTCTTTTGAGTTGGAGATACAAGGTGTCTTAGACTGAAGGAGAAAGAGGTGGGTGACGATCCAGACTCTCATATTCAACAAAGTCGTGACCTTTTATGCCATTGAAGGTTCAAGGAATCAATCCGGTTCCTTGACTGTAAGATATTACTGTCCCTTCTTGATATTGAGTGTGATAAAGACTGGTTGTGTGGTGTATTGAGTTGATTAACCTGAGGATATGTTTAAGATTGCTAACTGAAATGAAATGGGTTTTAGAATCTGATGCGTCCTTAATCAAGGACAAGCCCTACGGACGCTCTCGAGAGTCGATCTGGACAGATTTGGTGGTGATTGATCAGGTTACTAACACTGATGAATGATGATTGTTTGATGATTGATAAAAGGGGAGTTGATGATCGATGGTAGAGATGTAATTCAGTGGATGATCTGCAGAATGATCAGACACTTGATGGATGGTCTTATTCCATGAGAGGCAGCCCCACTAGTGAACAAGACCAAAGCGTGGGGAGATAAACCCCTTGCCAAATCGATGTCCAGAAATTGAACAAAGAAATCACAAACTTTGTAGAAAGATTTGATAAAAGAAGTGATTGATTTTTTCAGAAAGATCACACGATTTTTTGGAGGAGAAAGACAAGTCTTTACACGCCAAAGACTTGTGGAAACTAGAAACAAAGACTTGTGTAAGAACTACGAAGACTAAGCAGAAGACTAAGCATTTTCTAAGATTGAGAAATTGAAGAGGTTGGGCGATTCCTTGACTTTGGTTTCTTCTGGTTTTTTAGAATAAACCAGACAAATAATGGACTTCTCCAATCTTCTGGTCTTGGATCTCGTCATATATCCTTTAGAAAGAGAGAATGGGTCTTGATCCTGTTCGGCAGATAAAAAGTTTGAAGATGTATCCACAATTTTGGAATTGGGCCGAGTGGCCTTTCTTCCAGCTTCTGGTCGAGGTACACTTTTATTCAGCTGATCAGCTCCTGGTCGAGTGTTAATCCTATTCAGACCCTTATTAGCTCCTGGTACAGTGCCACTCCTATTCAGCTCCGAATCAGTTCATGTTCGAGTGTCACTCTTATTCAGCTCCCGATTAGCTCATGGTCGAGTGTCACTCTCAGGCAGCTCAAAAACATGTTCTCGTCGAGTGTCACTACTAGTCAGCTCCAAATCAGATCCCTCTCCAACGTCACACTCTTCCAGCTCATCCAGCTCCGTATCAGCTCCCGGTTCAGCCATGATCACATCACCCCTCCTCTTTTGAAAGGATTTGACCTGAAATCTAAGGCATCTACACGAAAAGGGATTAAGTCAGCAATGTTGAAAGTAGAACTCACAAAATACTTATCTTCAAGGTCTGTTTTAAGAGCATTTTTGTTTCGTTCAAGCACTGTGAAAGGTCCATCTGTCCTTGGTAAAAGCTTAGACTTTCTCTCATCAAGAAAACCTTTCTTTCCTAAAGTAAATCCATGCTAAATCTCATGGTTCAAACAACACCTCAAGCATCTTCTAGTTTGCACCTTTCTCATACTTCTTTGTCTTTCTCTCAATTTTCTCCTTAGCTTGTTCATGCTGAGAAACAACAAACTCGGCTTTTGCCTTGTGGGAACCGAAATTTATACTGTCGATTTCCGTAAATTAAGGAAAGTCTAGAATCCTTATCTTTCCCTGAGGTCTCGGATTCTCTGCGAGAACCAACAACAAGTAATCGAATAAACGCGGAAAGTATGAAAAGAAAACAAAATGGATTTATAGAAAAGTAGATCTTATTTCAAATCCGCGTAAGAGCGCCACGTTTATTGCAAAGGATTATAAAAGCTTCAGCCACAATAGCTGTTAACGATTTACCTGGTTCTAGGAGCCAAAAACTTTAAACTTAGTTGAGTCCCAGATTGATAACAAAAGGCAAAAAGATATGAGAAAAGGTTTTGATTTATTTCGGACTAAACCTTATGAAAGGCTGCCGACGTACCCCTTTCGAGGATCAAGCCGAACGTAGTTCAATTAAAAGAGTGGACCAAGAGACTGAACTGCTGGAGCAAGTTTTTCTGGTTATCGAGTGCCAGTCATAGAAACCGAGTTTGTCAAGAATAAAGCTTAGTGATTCTATGTGCAATGAGTTGTAGAGTCTAAAGAAATCAGGATCATCGAACAAAGATGGAGAAACGTCTGAGTTTAACTATGTTGTTCTAGCCACCTAAGTTCTAAGTTCTTCTAAGCTAGAATTTCTCTAGGTCTAAATCTTTGGATCCTTTTGTCTTTTGCTTTAGCTCCCCTTATATATTCCTTCTGGTTTGGTTCCTCTTTCCTTTTTTGCCCCTAGGTCGAGTTTATCATTTCGCGGAAATTTTCCTTTTATCGCTATTTTCACCATTATCTTGGAAACTTGACATTTATCTTTCGACTTTGTGAGATTTATCTTCTTCTATGAGTAAAGAAGAACCATCATAAAATTGTTGGGATCAATTTCGTAAGTAATCGCAAGTGGGTCTTTAGCCGCGTTCTAGGCCTCTTTGGGCCGTATTTCGAATTAAACGTTTTTACGATTTTATCGAAAGAGCGCTTCCAAAACGACGTTGATTCTGAAGAAAGTTCGAATTTCTCGTATAGTGGCAAAAGCTTTAGGTGTTTAGCTAACCGTTGCAATTTTACACGATCAATTCGAACTTCATACAAGGAAACAGGTTCTTGGGGTAAAGTTTCAACGACAACTTTGATCGAGATGAAACAAGAACGAGTTCGATCCGATTTCGAAAGAGGGAGCTACTAGGACGTGATGAATATGGGTTGGTTGATCCAACTCACGGAATGGGCGAGTTGGATTACTTGTTCGACCCAATTTTCCCATTCGGCGAGTTGGACTGGTCCAACTCCCCGAACGGGAGAGTTGGTATGCTTGGTCGATCCAACTCGCTCTTTCAGCGATTTGGGCTGGTCCAACTCGCCAAATGGGCGAGTTGGTCGGTTTGGTAGCCCCAATTCGCCGAACGGGCGAGTTTGTCGCTTCATTTGGCCCAACTTGCCAGTTCGGCGAGTTGGACTGGTCCAACTAGCCGAATGTTCAAGTTGGTCGGTTTGGTCGATCCAACTCGCCCAATTGGCGAGTTGAACTGGTTCAACTCACCGAATGGGCGAGTTGGTCGGTTCATGCGGTCCAACTCCCCCGTTTGGCAAGTTGGACGATTTGCTTGATCCAACTCGCCCGTTTGGCGAGTTGGCCGATCGATCCTTATATTCATTTTGTTGTTTCGATGCTCGGGTATTCGTTTGTCTGAGGCCGAGATTACCCTTTATCGACGACTTATCGTACGAATCCTTTTCAGAATTCATACGAAACTCGATTTTGGTTTTCCCACTGTCAAATATGATCACTTTCTTTTTAAAGAGAAACAGTTTTGGGAAGTTTCAGTTATTTATTTCTTCGTAACCGATTTTGACCTCAACAGTTAGCCCCCCAGTTCGTTAGAATCGTGAGGTTTTAGCGAGCGGTTTGGCAGGTTTTGAAATTTAGGTAGAATCAATAAAATCAAACTCGCCGAACAGACGAGTTGGAAGGATTGATTGGTCCAACTCGCCGAATGGGCGAGGTTGGACAACTTGTTCACTCTAAATCGCCTGTTCGGCGAGTTGGACAGGTCCAAATCGCGGATCAGGCAAGTTAGATGGCTCGTTTGGTGCAACTTGCTCGTTCAGTTAGTTGGACTGGTCCAACATGTGCGTTCAACTTGTTTGGATCGTAAAATCTCAATGTAAACTTAGATTAAGACGAAACGAAAAGCTTTTCGATCAGGATTTAAAGGAGAAGGTAAAGGCTATCAAAAGGACTGCTTGTTTTTTCAAACTCGCACGTTCGCCGAACGGCAAGTTAGACTGGTCCAACTTGCCGAACAGTCGAGTTTGGACGGCTCGTTCAGTCTAAGTCGCCCGTTCAGCGAGCTGGACTGGTCCATCCTGTGCGTCCAACATATTTTGATCGTAAAATCTCAACGGAAACTCTGATTGAGATGAAACGAAAAATGTTTCGATCGGGATTCAAAGGACAAAAAAAATGTGAGCCAGAGGACTGCTCAACCGGTCCAACTCGCCAATCGGGCGAGTTAGACTGCTTGTTTTGTCCAATTCGTTCCTTCGTCGAGTTGGACTTGTCCGATTCGAGTTTTGAGGGTATTCTGGTGCGGTCATTTCGTAAATGTTTTTCATTTTTTTACGAAGGTTGTATCATAAAATGTTAACTCGTTTCACTTTGCGAACGATGTTCCATAAAATATTGTCAAGTTTGATTTTACGAAAGCTGTTTCGAAACTGTTGTTGAGATTTAATTTTATGAAAGTTATTCCGTGAAATGTCATGAGGTTAGTTTTACGAAAGTTTTTTCGTAAAATGTTGTTGAGTTTAATTTTACGAAAGTCGTTATTCAAATGTTTTTTCGTGTTTGGCTATACGAGAGCCATTTTTCTTTGGAAAACTTAAGTTTTATCCTTTC
The DNA here is from genome assembly GCA_905132765.1 of Moricandia arvensis. Classification (NCBI taxonomy): domain Eukaryota; kingdom Viridiplantae; phylum Streptophyta; class Magnoliopsida; order Brassicales; family Brassicaceae; genus Moricandia; species Moricandia arvensis. The sequence goes on along the minus strand of CAJHQP010000599.1, from coordinate 10,092 downwards.
AATCTTTGGCTATGATGAGCTTAATTATCGGGAGACGACTTAATAAGAGATTTTCTCGTTTCTGCAGGATTGATCCAAGGGGGTTTAGAGTAGTTTTCTGACGTAAGTTTAACTGAAATTCATCGAGAATTCACTGAATAGGTCGCGTAGAATCGAAGCTTGACTTTTTATAAAATCTTACGTTTCAAAAAACGTTTAAGGAGTGAGGGATACAATCTCTCGTTTTGCTTAGTTTTGTTTTCGTCAGCCATTTTGGTTTGAGTGATTCAATAGATAACCACTTCGTTTCTTCGAAAATTTTTCAGAAGAAGTACAGCAGTGGGGGTTATGCGCCCGATTTGTTGTGCTTCCTATCTCCATTAGTAATCTAGGGTTTCTCCCCAGTTTCTGGGAGAGCTAGTTTTATTTTTTTTGAAAAGTTTTCAAAAAAGGACTTTTTGTCGAACCCTAATGCGCTGAGATTTTTCCAACTTGTTAATGAGACGAACTTTACGGGGTTTGATAGATTTACCCTTTCTGTTTAGTGAGAGAAAATCGCGAGCTTGTTTCGGTGCCCCGCGTGTGGCGAAGATTCTCAACTAGGTTTTTGATTTTCTCAAGCACTGCGGTGTTTGCATAAGCGTTGGCGACGGGACAGTCGCTGCTGGAGTTGTTTTACCAGCGTTGTTGCGAACTGCGGTATTGTCTTTCATATTTCCAGGAATTTTTTCGATCAAGCGTTTTGTGGCCATGAGTTAGAGTAATCCGACCCCCTCCTAGCGCCAAACTTTGGGAACCAAGATTCACACTGTCGATTTCTGTAAATTAAGGAAAGTCAAGAAATCCTATCTTTCCCTGAGGTCCCGGATTCTCTGCGAGAGCCAACGACAAGTAACCGAATTAACATAGAAAGTATGAAAAGATAACAAAACGGATCTATAGAAAAGTAGATCTTATTTCGAATATTCTTAAGAGCATCGCAATCATTACAAAGGTTATCAAAGTTTTGGCCGAAAGAGATGTTAACGAGTTACCTAGTTCTAACAGCTAAAAAACTTAAACCTAGTTGTGTCCCAACTCAATAATAAAAGACTAAATTGATATGAGAAAAGGTTTTGATTGATTTTGGACTTAACCTTATGAAAGGCTGCCTATGTACCCCTTTCAAGGATCAAGCCAAACGCAGTGCAATTAAAAGAGTGGACCAAGAGATCCAACTGCTGGAGCAAGTTTGTCTAGTAATCAAGTGCCAGTCATAGAAAATGAGCTTGTCGAGAATAAAGCCTAGGGTTTGTAAGTGCAATGAGTTTTAGAGTCTAAAGAAATCAGGATCTTCGAACAAATATGGAGAAACATATGAGTATAAGTCTGCTGTTCTAGCCAGATAAGTTCTAAGTTCTAAGCTCTTCTAAGCTATAATTTCCCTACGTCTAAATCTTCAGATCCTTTTTTCTTTTTCTTTAGCTCTCCTTATATATGAAATATGGTTCGAGTTTATCCCTTTGCAGATATATTCCGTGTCTCTCGATTTTCATCATTATCTTGGAAACTTGACATTTATCTTTCGATTTCGTGAGATTTATCTTCTTCTGCGAGTAAAGATACACCATCATAACATTGTTGGGCTCAATTTCTTATGAAATAGCAAGTGGGTCTTTAGCCCCATTCTAGGCCTCTTTGGGCCGTATTTCGACTTAAATGTTTTTACAATTTTATTGAAAGAGCGCTTGACGTCAATTTTGAAGAGAGTCCAAATTTCTTGTATAGTGGGGGAAGCTTTAGGTGTTTAGTAAAACGTTGTCATTTTCCACGATCAAATGAACTTCTACAAGGAAACATTTTCTTGTGGTAAAGTTTCAATGGCAACTCCGACCGGGATGAAAAAAGAACGAGTTTGATCTGATTTTAAAAGAGGGAGCTACGAGGATGGGATGAAGATGGATTGGTTGATCCAACTCACTCGCGGAATGGGCGAGTTGGATTACTTAGTCGACCCATTTCGCCCGATTGGCTTGTTGGATTGGTCCAACTCGCTGAACGGGCGAGTTGGTCAGCTTGGTCGATCCAACTTGCCCTTTCGGCGAGTTGGGCTGGTCCAACTCTCCGAATGGGCGAGTTGGTCAGTTTGGTTGGACCAACTTGCCTAATGAGCTAGTTGGTAGGTTCTTTTCGCCCAACTCGCCCGTTCGGCTAGTTGGACTGGTTCAACTCTCCGAATGGGTGAGTTGGTCGGTTCATACGGTCCAACTCGCCCGTTCGGTGATTTGGACGGTTTGTTTGATTCAACTTGCCTGTTCGGTGAGTTCGACGATGGATCCTTATAGTCGTTTTGTTGTTTCAATTCCCGGGGATCCGTTTGTCCTAGGCCTAAAGTAACCTTTCTCGAAGATTTTCGGTACGAATGATTTTCAAAATCCATACGAAATTCAATTTCGGTTTTCCCGCTCTCAAATATTATCTCTTTCTTTTAAATGAAAAACATTGTTCGGGAAATTTTAGTTATTGATTTCATCGTAACCGATTTTGACCCCAACATACCTTGCAATCAAGATTAGTCTGCATGGTAAGAGGTAAGGGTATCAAATGCAAAGGAGTCAATGGATTAAAACCATAAACAATCTGAAATGGTGAGAACATGGTAGCACTATGCACAAAATGGTTGTATGAAAACTCAACATGTGGATATAATCGTGATGTTCTTTTTAATCACAGCACGCAAAAGAGTAGAAAAAAAGATCTGTTAGTTACTTCAGTTTGTCCATCAGATTGAGTGTGACAAGTAGTGGAGAATTTCAACTTTGTCCCAAGCTTAGACCATAATGTTTTCCAAAAAGGACTTCAAATTTTGTATCCCTATCAGACACTATTTTCCTAGGCATGCCATGCAAACTAACAACTTTAGAAGGCCTTTACCCTTCAGCTATGATTAAAGTAGCGGTCCAGAGCAGTCACTCCTCACCATCTTAAACAAGGAGTAAACTTATCTTATTTGGTTCAATATATCTTTCATATGTTTACCTCTTGAGAACTGATACACTTGTGGAATTATGTATCAGGTATCTTACTTGGATGCTCAATGTGATTAGAAGGAGCTAGGCGTGTGGTATAACCTGATGGAGAAGGCAAGAAGCCATGAGAGAATGGAAGACACAAGCCAGTCCAAATAAGAGGTCCGAGAAGGTGTGGGGATATGCAATGAAGTGTAGATAAAAATTGCAACACATGTTGAGGCCGTGATCCAGGGTATTTGTGTCCATCACACAGATGCTAAGACACAAATACCCACAGGCCAATCACCACGCCTTGAGGAACCTACTCTTTTTCCCTCATCAAGGTGTTATCCCAAAACGGGTTCTCTTTGGTAATGTTTTTAATGAAGGAATTCTTCAAGGTTCCAAGCTTGACTAAGGATTACCTATTGTCAAGCTTTAGGGGGAGTGTTAACTTAAATAAAGAAATGGAGTCAAAATATGAGTTTGCGTGAGGTTGTGTCTCGTGAAAGTTAGGGCAAGACCTCTAGAGATTGTATAAGAAGGCTTTAAGAGTGTTTAAAGGTGTCAAGAACTGTCCTGAAGCTGGTGAAAAGTTAGAGTCAAGTCCAGGAGGGAATTTAGGAACCATTTGGGATCAAATAATTGAGTGTAAAAAATAGGGCGGACCGTACGGATTCTGTACGGACTGTTCGTATCCGTACGGATCATCGTCGACCCAGAACATTAACACTTGACAATTTGAAGTATTTTGAGCTTTGTGCAAAAATAGGGCAAAACTGTATGGACCATAACATGTCACTCCCTAGTGGTCCGTGCAAATCTTGGGACTTAACCAAAATGGTTTTGATCATGTGGAATCAAAATGGCATCAAGGAGATGTCAAGAAGATGCCTTCGGCAAGCTGAATAAAAAGGAGTTGGCGGCTGGCTGTGTGGTCCAAGAACAATCTGGCATTTGCTGAAAAGGAGGAGCTTGTTGAATTTTTATCTGGCCAAAGAAGTGGGCGGATACAAAGGTGTTATTGGAGCATTCCTAGCCAAGCCATTCAACCTCCAATTAGGCGCACACACAAAACATCCCTCAGCCCCAAGATCTATTCCTCACCATCCAATTCAAACCAGAAGATCTCCACCCTTCAAGTCGTATGCTTAGCTTTAGGGTGTATTCAGAAACTTGTCAAGCTAATTATATGTCTCATTGGCATTTGTAACTCCTAAGTGACTAAAGGGGATTTCCCCTCTCCTTCATAATAAAGATAGTGTGTTCTTGTTCATAAGCCCTTAATCTCCCCCTTTTTTAGTCTTTAATCTCTTAATCTCTCCAAACCTCTTGTTTCTGTCCAAGTTCATACTGTTCTTCATCATACCTTTCCTTCATCATTTCAAGACATTATTTTGCCCTAAAGGGCTTGTTCATCACACACACGACCTGAGCTCTAAAGATCTCACCCAACAGATTTTATCTCTACCTTCCCTAATTCTAGGCAGTCCAAAAAAAGGTCCATAGAGATGTCAACCCATGGTTTAGTATGAATAGGGTGTGGCGTGTACAAACATGTTGGTTGAACCTTGGACTTGGCCTGCTTGCACACGACACATCTTTAGCACACTTTATCCATATCTTTTTTTCATGTTAGGCCAATAGAAGTGTTCCAGCAAGGTAAAAAAATTCTTAGCTACGCCAAATTCGCCCATCAGCCCTCTTTCATGAGCTTCCCAAACATATAGTTCTCTCAAAGAACCACAAGGTACACACAAGCGGCTATCTTAGAAAAGAAACTTTTCACTGGATAAAATTTTCCACTAGTATGGTTTTTTAGCCTTATGAAAGTGCTAGGTGCATTAGTAAGACCAAATGGCATAACAAGCCACTCATACAATCCTAACTTAGTCTGAAAGGCAGTTTTTCACTCATCTCCTTCTTTCATTCTAATCTGGTAGTAACCACTATTATGCATTCTCAAATAAACTCTATGAGCTACTTTGCTCTCTACAATAATAGATTCAGTGTAATACTTAGGGATATAATTTACAGAGACTCTATGATCACACAGTAGATTTATATTTTGCTAGATGAAAGTTTAGATTTACTAGTGATGGATTATTAAGATTAATAACAAGGATTAGACTTAGGGGAACTCTTTGGTAGACTAGGCAATGCAAACTAACGGATTATTTAGGGTTTTAGTGAAGCTGTTGTTCTGAACTCAAACTTAGGGTTTAGACTAAGTCGCTATCGTGAGTCTTAACTGAGTGTTGTTCGACGGCAACTGCGCGGCATTGATGGACGCTAATTCTAAATAGAAATGATTGATTTGTTTGATATTTTCTCTAATTCTCTAGTTCAACTTTCATTTGTTACTAGGGTTTTAGACTGTATAGGACATGTTTCAGGGTATAACCAAGCTCTCACTTGTGCTATAACATTTTATAATCTAAGGTTGAAGTGATCATATTCAACTTTACATTAAGATCTACTTAAACAAAGAACTAGTTAGAATAACACTAACAATTCTATAATATTAGCAAGCAATTAACAACCCTAGAAGGACCCAAAATCTAGCAATAGAGTACTCAAACATGATTGAAATAAACATGATGAATAAATTGCATATATAATAATAATGAACAAGGGAGTTCAAGATCTTAGTTCGATAATCGAATAGATCTCTCTCTCCAAAGGTAGTCGTCAAGGTTGCAACTATCAAAAGAGTTCTATAAAAGTTGGTGTCTTGCAAGACAACTAAATAACCTAAGAAATAGCCTAAAACTTGGCCAGGGACTTGTCTTGCAAATAATGGAACATCTGTGCATAATCGTGATTTCTTCAAAACTTAAGTAACTCGGCAAATGTGTTGGCCGTCGATCGACACTCAAGGGGAGACGTCGATCGATGTTCGTAACGTTTCTTTGTTCTGACTTTGAATTCTCGGCTGGGTACTCTTCAATGCTCCAAAAACATCTAAAAGTTCCAATTGCTTCCAATGAGTACATGAACCTGTAAACACTCTAAAACAATACGCAATGCATAATAAAGACTTCAGAACCGTATTCATATCATAGGTAAAATCAGGTAAAACAATGACATATCAACTCCTCTCTCTCTTTTCTTCTATGAATCTTTTTATATCTAAAATTCAAAAGAAAATGATGCTGATACAGTCCATCTTGTCATCTCATCTTCGATTTTTATAACAAAGTTGTAGGCAAATAGTGCGGTCATCGGTAATATACCTACTCCTCGCTTCCAACAATGTGTGATCATTCATTTGAACTAGAATAATGGGGTCACATGTAATGTACACACCCTTGTGCATCTCTGGAAATCATCTTAATTTTTTTTTAAAATGTTGAAGATAGGTGAGAGGAGGATCAGAAGGTAAAGTATTTTTACCTTTCAGATTTGCATGAGGATTTCGATCCTATTCATACCAAGCCCAAGAACAAGCAAAAATAGTTACTTAGGTTTAAGGTTAGTCTTGGTTCCTTCAGAAGTTCTTAACAAGTGTGGGTGTTACAAAATAATCAATCTACTTAGATTTTCCATTCAATCTCAGAATTGTGCTAGAAAAATGGTGCAACAAACTGATCCAGAAAAAGCCTATAGTCTATAACTAACGTTTAACTTTTGACTCAATAAAACTTTCATACATTTTTTTAAGATAATCGTTAGTAACGAATAAAACATCAAAAAGAACATGTAGTGTTAGTTACTACCTCCCCCAGACTTGAATAACATTGTCTCAGTGTTAAAGTAGACTGAGATTGGCGGGATGAAATAAATAGGAATTTAAATAGTTAGTTGTTAGGATTAAAGAACTCATACCTTTCTGTCCAAGTCTCCATCGATTGACTGCGATAAGGGACAATCGATTGATTGTCGACAAACAGCATGAGGTCATCAGCATGTAACCCTAAAAAGTGTCTAAGATTCCGTCATCTAATCATCTCTCTTTGTGTTAGCTCTGTCAGACACTCCAAAAATCAAGTTAAAGAAACAAGCAACGATAATAAACGTGTGCCCAATAAAAAATCCAACAAAGTAAACAACATAAATAAATAAGTCATGATTGAGTCTGAAATAAAAGTAGAAGGGATGAGAGTAGAAATGTATACTACTCCTCGTCAGTTGTATCCATGTCCGTATGGCGTGGTGGTGCTGGATCTTCTGGTGGAGACCTCACCCTGGTACGTGGACGGCTGAATCACTGGCACCGAGTGATAGCCTCCAACCTACCCCATATAGCCTGAAGTCCTCTCACTACAAATTGCTGGAAGTCTCCGTGATCGTCAGTGGGGATCTCTGGAATCTGTGGGAAGGCTGGTGGAGGGGGTGGAGGTGCTTCTTCCTGGTCCTCAGCAGGCGCATGTGTTGCTCTGAGTCCTCGTTTGTGCCGTATACGAATGGTTGCATTGCGCACGAGGCGCTCGTCTGGTCTGAAAGTGAAGCGTTCAGGGGTATCAGCAAAATATGCTACACCAGGCGAACTCTATTGTGTGGGGCCCGTCTCATCTACAAAAGGACCAAGGGCATCCTTCCTTCAGCCACCATGCCGTCGTCAGGTGAACCTCATCCATATACTCGAACTCATACTCGATGGAGGCTTCCTGAAGGCTGATCTTGAGGTGTAGAGAGATATGTGTCAAGAGGGTCCCTACTCTCCTTCTTCCTGGCAATAATTGCTTCCATGTTCACCATTTGCTCGCTCACGGGCGGTGCGAAGGCCTCGTCATCGATCTCAACCAGGCCCCTGACTGACTCATACAGCAGTGGAAGCTCCTTGAACCCTCAACTTGTTGGGCTCCATCTTGCAAAACAAGTTGTTGTCTAGGTGATACAAGCCTAAGCTATCAAAGGCTTAAATCCTTAAGAATATGAAAAGAAAAAGAGAGAGGTTCAAAAGTTTGGTCTAATCTATCAAGTGAATCCGGCTTGATGGATCGAGTTGATGAAGAACGTGTATTGAAGTGCACCGGATAGATGGAAAGGCTCGTGATACAGCAAAAAAATACTCAAATTCTTGGAGGGACTGGTCTCGACAAGAACAAGAGAGAAACAAAGTTTATAAGAAAAACTTCAAAGGAAACAAAGGTTTCATTTTTATTAATTTTTTCAAGTCTAGTTACAAAGAAGCAAATGAAAGACAAATAAACGAACATAAATGAGAATAAAATTCAGTATAAATGATAATTCAATGAATGGTTTGAATGATATGGCAATTGTTTCTTGATCATTGCCAAATAAGGAAACTATGAGATTCCTTGTATCTAGATAGCTTGGGGAGGTAAGTGAGATGTTTTGGAACCACATTAGTCACTTGTGGAATATCTAATAGGAGCTCATCCAGAAATAGAGAGTTATGGTGTGCCTTGAATGTGATATCTTCCAAATAAGGCAAGTCGAGAGCTGGTTTTTCTGGTTCTAGAAAGTAAAGCATAACTTTAAATTACATTGACCTTTTGTCATCATATTGAGCTTATTTTAAAGCTTAGAGATCCATATTGAATACTATGATTGGTTTTGGGTCAGGCCTTGCTTTGTTTCGGCTGGAATCCGCTTGTAAAAGCATGTTCTCGCAGCTAGATAGGCTTGGAAACATCCAGTTTGTAAAAGCTATAAATTCTTGGAACATGAACCTTTTCTCGTAATTCCAAGCCTCAGCGCTTCCTTGATGAGTGTGTGATTCATGAAAATTAGTTTCATATCGAAAGTCCTTCTGGTTCTTAAGATATACTCCTTTTACTTATCATATGTTGCTGGATCCTCTAAGCTGATTGGTATGGACAATTTTGTGAAACTCTCCTTCAGCTACTTGTTTTATGACCACGTCACCATTCCTGACAGTTTATATGGATATATCATCAGTTGGTATCATTATTGCCTCATTCCCTCTTTCTTCAAAAATATTTTTCCTCAACACTTGTCCATTCGACATAGTGGTGTCATTTGAATGTCGTTGGACCTCTTCTGATGGCTCTTCTTTTCAGTGGAAATTAATGGCAATGGAGACTCGTCTGCTGGATCAGCCGGTTCAGGTTCTGTAGTGTCAAGCTCAATTTGCACTGCTCGTTGAAATAGCTCTTCTAGATCACATCATGTGTATCTTTGTATGTGCACACGTATCTCTTCTGTCAGCCCATAAACAAACTGTTCCATGACATATTCATTGCTTACTCCTGGATCGAGCCAAATGCAAAGATACTTGAATTGACTGTGATACTCCATGACCATTTTATCATCTTGGAAAAGTGTACGAAACTGCCTCCGGATTTCTTGATATTGATCACGTGGGATGTATTGTTTTCTCATCATATTTTTCATCTCATCCGAAGTTGATTCCCGAGAATACCCACAATGATTTCCTTTTACAGTAGATTGGATCCGCCAGTGTTTGGTTGATGAGTTGATCGGCTGCAATGTACACCTTCTCAAAATTTGGACAGCCGCAAGAATGGAAGAACTTGTTCATCTTGTGCTCCTATTCAAAGTACTCATCAGGGTCTGTTCCTCTTGCAAAATTATAATCTTCTTGCTTTAAAAGACTCCAAGGATGGATCTCGATGTTTCTGTAGCTGGGATGGTTTTCCATGTTTTTTTAAGAAACTTAGAAAAACAAAAACAGAAAAGAAAGAAAGATGTAGAAGATTTTTTTTTGAGAATCGAATGAAGAAAAAAAACAAAACAAAAAGATAGATGATAGGTGTTTTTAGCTCTGATACCAAAAATGATACAAGCCTAAGCTATGAAAGGCTTAAATCCTTAAGAATATCAAAACCAAAGGAGGGAGATTCAAAATTTTGATCTAATCGAACAAGTGAATTCGCTTTAATGGATCGAGTTGATAATGAACGTGGATTGAAGTGCACCACACGAGAGATGGATAGGCTCGTGATACAAAACAAACTACTCAGATTCTTGGAGGTACTAGTCTTGACAAGAACAAGAGAGAAAAAAGTTTATAAGAAAACTTCAAGGGAAACAAAGGTTTCATTTTTAATCATTCTTTCAAGTCTGGTTACAAGTAATCAAATTAAAGAGCTTATATAAGCTCGACCAAGGCTGGTGAAAGACAAATAAATCAACATAAATGAGAATAAAATTCAGAATAATAGAATGCATA